>RJWT010042125.1:0-12198 GCA_004365215.1 Cuniculus paca
GACGTGGTTCCACTCATGGCTCTCGTTTCTGGAAAGAAGACTTACAAGTAGTCCACATACAAATGCAAATATGTCCAATGTCATTAATCATCAGAGCAATGTTAATTAGGACTACAATGGGGTTTCACAACATGCCAGTTATAAGAGCTGCTCTCAGAGTAAAACAGAAGGATTGATAAGCATGTGCATAAACGGGAACACTTGCGCACTGTTGGTGTGAGCAGGAATTGGAGCAGTCACTACGGAAAATCCTGCAGACGTTCCTCAAAAAGCTGAAAACAGAACTATCATATGAAAAAAATGATTAAGATGAGCTATGGGTATGTACAAACTCCACAAGGGAAATGCGATTATTATGTATCACAAACCTATACTAATAAAAACAAACAAAAAAGGAACTATTGTGTGATCTAAGAATTCCACATCTGGGTATAGATCCAAAGGAAATGGAGTCAATATATCAAAAAATATCTACATTCCTGTGGTTGTTGAAGCCTGCATTTGGAATCAACCTAAGTGTGTGTCCCTCGGTGGATGAATTGATAAAGAAAGTGTCTTTGTGAGTGTGTGTGGATATGCATGCAATGGAATACTACGCGGCCTTAATAAAGTACGAAATCCTGTCATTTTCAAAACATGGTTGAACACACACATGCAGTAAATGTCTCTGAAGACTTATAGCCTCCGTAGACAGTACCTCTGCTCCTGGAAGCCTTCCTACTCCAGTGGTTTTTGGCTTTGGGCTTTGTGACCCTGTCTAGCTTTCTAGGGAGCTTCTGTCTCTTTCCAGGCTCTCACTCACTCTATCTATCTATCTATCTATCTATCTATCTATCTATCTATCTATCATCTTTTTGAGACAGGGTCTTGCTATGCAGCTCAAGCTGGACTTGAACTCACTCTGTAGCCCAGGCTGGCCTTCAACTTGTAGCAATCCTCCTGCCTCAGCCTCCTGAGTGCTTCTTCCCAGACTCTTGAATTTTCCCATTAACCTAGAAATCCCAGCAACAATATTTCCACCAGGTGCCAGACAAGGGCCCCAAATCATGTTTTTTCCACAGCCTTGCATACACTTACAAGTTTCCATATCCCTATGCATAGCAGACACATTATTACACACAATCCTTATGGGTGGAGAGAGATTTGGATCAACAGTGCATATCTGATGTACCACATTAAGTGTGATTAAGAGATTAGCTCATATGAAATACTCTGTGTCTAAAGCAAACAAATTCACTGATGGATTCTGCAGGTACTTACTGAGCATCTGTTAGGAACTTTGGTGACTACACTGCATGGTAGGTCTCTCAAAGGGAGCTGACCATCTGTTAGGAGGAAGTACAGGCTCCCCAATACCTGTAATACTGTGAGAGATAGTTAATGTCATAAGAAAGTGGCATATACACAGTAGGGTTTGTATTCTGTGCCACTGGTCTATGGAACTGTTTTCATGCAAGTTCTGTACTGTTTTGGTTATTATTGCTTTGTAGTATACTTTAAAGTCAGGTCATATGATGTGTCCAGTTTTTATTTATTTATTCATTTTATCTATTTATTTATTTTGTCTTTTTGAGATGGGGTTTTTTTATGCAGTTCAGGCTGGTCTTGAGCTAATTTTGTAGCCCAAGCTGGTCTCAAACTTGCAAGGATCCTCCTACCTCAGTGTCTCGAGTGCTGGGATTACAGGCATGTACCACCATACCAGGCTCTTTGTTCTTTTTTATTCAAGATTATTTTGCTTATTTAGAACTTTTGGTGGTTCCATAGGAATTATAGATTTTTTTTTCTATTTCTTAGGAGTACATCATTGGTATTTTGATAGGAATTGCATTAAATCTGTGAATCACTTTGGCATTTTAACAATAGAAATTCTTCCAATCCATGAGTCCAGGTTATCTTCCATTTAACTATGTGTTTTTTCAATTTCTTTCATCTATGTCTTATAGATTTTGTTCCAACGATCTTACCTCCTTGGTTAAATCTATTTCTAAGCATTTTTTAATAGCTATTGTGAATGGGATTGTTTTCTTGATTTCAGACAGTTTGTTATTCGTATCAAGAAATGCTACTGATTTTTCATGTTGACTTTGTATTCTGTAGCTTTCTTGAGTTTATTAGTTCTAATTGTTTCCTTGATGGAGTCTTGAGTGCTCTGGAAACTTGAGATCATGGGGTCTGGAAGCAGACAATTTTAACTTCTTGCTTTTCAATTTGGATGGCTTTCCGGTCTTACTATGCCCATTCTTTGGGCTGACTTTCAGTTCCATGTGGAATAAGTGTGAGGAAGGTGAAAATGTCCTTTGTCCTGAGGAATGGCTGGAAGGGAAAGCTTGCGGCTTTTCCCACTCAGCGGAATGTTAGCCATAGGTGCCTGGCATGGTAGTGCACGCCTGTCATCCTAGCACTTGGGCGGCTGAGACAGGAGGATCACTGCACGTTTGAGGCCAGGCTGGGCTCCACAGTGAGTTCAAGGCCAGTCTGAACTGCATAGTGAAACCCTGCCTCAAAAAGACAATTACAAAGCAAACAAACAACAACAACAAAACAATGTTATCAGGCCGGGGATCTAGGTCAGTGGCCTAAGCGCCCGCCTGGCAAGTGCGAGGTCAGGAGTTCAATCCCCAGTGCAGCAAAAAAAACCAAAAAACAAACAAACAAACAAACAAACAAAAAACACAAAAACAACAATGTTATCTACAAGCTTGTCATTTATGGTCTTTCTTGTGTGGAGCTATATGTTTTATCATGAGGAGATATTGGTAATACATGATCCAGAAATCTTCCTAGTGGGTATGTATTTAAAGGCAATGAAATGAGTTTGTGAAAGATACCTCAACATTTATGTTTATGGCATCTCTATTCCAAGTAGTCAAGACATGGAATCAACATACATGTTCATCAAGTGTTGAATGGATAAAGAAAATATGTGACAATTATGGCTATTTGGCCATATAATGGAGGCAGTTTTATAATTTTCAACAACATAGATAAAACCTAGAAGACGTTCCATGAAGTAGAAGAAGACAGGCCCAGAAAGGTAAGTACTGCTGCATGCTCTAACTCATAAGTGAAATCCTAAAAAGTTGATTACAAAAAAGTTGCAGGTAGCTAGTGTAAGTTGGGAAAGTTAGAGGGGTTTGCTAGTGTGGGTTGGGAAGTTAGAGGGGGAGACTGATCAGAGGGGTACAACATTACAGTTAGGAGGAATAAATTTTGGTTTTTTTTTCTTGTTTTGTAAAATAGGGTAACTGTAGTTAACGATGGTGGATTAGAGATTTCAAAATAACAAAACAAAGATATTGAAAATTCCTATCCCAAAGAAATGATAGACAACCACAAGGTAAATGAGGAAAGGTTTATTTTGGTTCATAGTTGATAGAGGTTTAGGTTGGCTCCAAGGCAGGGCAGCATGGCCCAAGGGAAACAGCCCATGGCATGGTGGGCAGGAAGCAGAGAGGGATCAAGGGAGGAGGAGGGTAGGCAACTGACCCATCCAGGCCATGTCCCTAGTGATCACCTCCTCCAATCAGGCTCCACCTTCCAGATCATAGTTAGCTATAAACTCATCAGTGGACTAATCCAGGGAAAGCATCACACTCCCATGACCCAATCACCTCCCCAAAGCCCCATCAATGAGTGCATGAGGCTTTGGGGGACATTTAGATAGAAGCCACGACAGTGTTTAAGATGATGGTTGTTGATTATTCTGACTTATTCACTATATAGTGTACACGTGTATCAAACCATCACATTGTAGCCCTTAAAAATGCACAATTATATGGCAATCACAAATACAATAAATTTAAAGGATACAATAGAGTTCGTAGGTAGAGGAATTTTATTTCATGAACTTTAATTTTTTTTTTTTTAAATTTTGAGGCAGGGTCTTGCTAAATTGCTAAATTGCCCAGAGCCCAACCTGCCTCAGCCTCTCCCAGTGCTGGAATTATACATGTGTGTTGCCATCATGGACACTTTTTTGTGTAGGTCGTAGGAGATAGATGGTATCTGGGAAAACTTAAAAAATGAGTGACATCTTCTAGTACCAGATGTGTTGAAACATGTCTCTAATACCAGCTACTTAGAAGGCAGGGGCAGGAAAATTGCAAGTTCAAGGCCAGCGTGGGAAATTCAGCAATACACTAGTCTCAAAACAAACAAACAAACAAACCTGTACATAAAAATGTCATTTAGTAGTAAAGATGTTCCAATCAAAGAGATTTTTTAAAAAAGATTAATAATAATAACAATAACAGCTATATATTATGTTCCCATGAGCTGCTTTCTAAATGTTACTCTCCACTTTTATTGACAGTCTCAGCAGATACATCTAGGAACCCTCATTTAACAGAAGAGGAAATGAGGGTTTAAGAAGCAGGTTATATAACACTCAATCTACTACTTAATAGGTCTTGGTGCTTAATAGCAAGGTCGACTCACTACAAACCAACAAAAACAGAGCTTCTCTGAGTCTTTCAAATACTTTTTACTTATCTAGAGTGTTTGAAAAGTCAACATATAAATTGTAAGTGTTGGCTCTTAATTTTACTTTCACAGCAGTACAATAGGTAAGAGCTTTCTACTGAAGTCTGAATAGTTTTTTTTCCCCCTTTCTTTCTTTTTTCTTTTTATTTTTTTGGCCAGCCCACAGTTAAAGCCAAATTTATCTTTCTTCCGAGCAGTTCTGAGACTTGCTTGGCATGGAGGGAGACAGCTAAATGCCTCTCTCTCTCTCTCTACCTTTTCCTATCTGACAAATTGAGTTTCCTATAAAAAGGAGGAAAAAAATCCTAATCATGATTCATCCACAGTTGCTATTCTTGTCTTAACTTTCTGAGGAGCTTTCGGTTTCTTTGATCCTCTCAGTCTTTTTCTGACTCTGCATGAAAATCCAGCCTGAATCCTTTGTGTGTGGAATAATGCCCCTGGGAGGCCCAATTTCAGCTCCGCCTCTGTGACTCAAATAAAGCTTTCATTTGTGAGGGACACAGCTCTGGGTTTGGATACGGCAGCACCAAATGGGCTGATACAATCAGGTACACAGTCTCCGAGTGCATTTCAGATATGCAAGAGATAAAAACCGCGCAACTTTGAAACACTTACTTAAATTTCGGGCTCCCAATTTCTCCTTTCTTTCTTTATTCCATTGGTTCCTGTTTGCAATACATGTTTCTATTCCTCTTATGGAGTTGACCTATGGACATAGCACATCTTTATTCTTTTTCCTTCCCCTTTCTCTTCTCTCCCTCCTCCCTCCTCCATCTCTTGATCCCCTTCCCAGTTGAGAAAGACCCATCTTCCTACTTCCTGTTATCTATCTTGTACTTGCTCTTTATTTATACTTTGGGTTTCTTACAGAAGAGAAACCACATGCTATTTAAGCTTCTGTGACCAAAGTTTAACATTATGGTCCCAAGGTGCATCCATTTTCCTAAAAATACCTCAAGTTTATTCTTTTTTACAACTGAGTAGTACTCCATTGTGTATAAATCCACTTTATTGATCCATTCACCTATTAATGGACATATAGGCTGCTTCCAAGATTTAGCTATTATGAATTGTGCTGCTGTAAACATGGGTGTGCATGGATCACTATAATATGATGTGCTCATATCTTTGAGGAAGATACCTAGAAGGGGGACAGCTGGGTCAACTGCAATTTCTAGTTTTAGTATCTTGAGTAATCTCCATACTGATTTCCATTGTGGTTGCACTAGTTTATCTTCCCATCAACGATGCAGAGGGGCTCCTCTTATCCCAGTGTCTCCAGCACTTGCTGTTACTTGATTTCTTGATAATGACCTTTGTTAGGATCTAATCAAACCATTTTTCGATGTCTGTTCTGGAGTTCTCTTTCTGCTTCCAGTGAGAAAGCAGTCAAGATGGATGATCAGGTGCAAGGTCACAGAAGGCTAAGCAGTGGACCCCAGTTGGGAGATGCATCTTACTTTATCAAAATGATAATGATTATGTGGGAAAATACAGGTTTGTAGTCAAGTATGTGATATTTTCTTGGCTTTTATGCCTTACTAGCTTGTAACTTTGGGACAGTTTAGTGGAGTTTTCTGAGACTCACTATAATTTGTCTGTATATCAGATAAAGGTAAAAATGGTGCATGATTTAAAGGCAAAGCTGACAAAATTAACTTGTAAAACTCTTGACAAAATGCAGCTCAGTGAGTAATAGGGCGTGTTCAGGAACCAAATGAGGTTTCAGGGTTTCAGGATGGCAGAGATTACCTATGGGGCCAAGTTTCCCTATGTGTTTTTATCTTTTCTTTCATGATCTGTGATCTGCTTCTGTAGGATCCATTCCATAAGCAGCTTGGCTGGCAGCGATTCTGCTGGGAGCCAGAGATCAGATTCTAAAAGACGAGTGCGGAATGTGCAGGCCTGGGGTGGGTGTGGACGGGGCCCGGCTCTGAGTGGTATAGGTGCCCGTGAGCAAGGGCTGCTGATGTCAACGCAGAAGACCATGGGAGATGTCTTAGTTATTCTCTTCTTGTTGCTGAGGCAAAAATACTCCTCACCCAAAGTTAAAGGAGGAAGGGTTTATGTAGCTCACAGTTTATAGAGGTCTCAGCCCATAATTAGCTGGCTCCAAGGCAGGGTGGCACATGGCAGAGGGGCAACTGTTCATGATGGCAGAAAACTGTAAAAGCAACAAGAAAGAGGGGAAGAGACAAGCCTCTTTCTGTCCCTTGTACTGTACTAGGCTACCTACCCTCAGGAGAATGCAGCGCTCACACCTTTAATCCCAGCATTGGACCATGAATCAATCATGAACTCTAGATTCAGCCACCTGCAAAAAGCCAACCCTCATGACCTCATGACGCTTTGGTGGGGACATTCAGATGCAAACCTTAACAGGACAGTCTGAATTCCAAAAGGGCAGACTGGGAAGGGCAAGCCAGTGAGAAAACCTCAAGCCAAATACAGCACCAGAGTGCTTACGGCGATAATGGTGTTACTTTGTATGTCCTCTTAACAGTTGTCATAACTCACAGACCCCTCCTAACACTCAGTGACTCCCTTCTTCTCTCACTGCCATTTGGCCTGTGATCCCCAACCCCACACCCTGTTCTCATCAGAAAAACACACGATATGACTTTAAAACCCCGTCTCCCGAGGGTAGGGACCACATCAGCAGTGTGTCCTGCTAGGAATGGGGCAGGGATCCTGGCCAAATCCAGCTCTAAGATAGGGTGTAGGAAAGTGTGACTTCAGACAGGAGCAGGAATCTTTGAAAACACATTTCAATGGACTTAAGGAGGATTTAGAAAGAAATAAAAAGGGAAAACAAGAGATCAAACTGACTTAAGGGCAAGGAACAGTGATGCCGTTTTGGGACTGATGCTTTGCAAGAGGAAGTTGCAAATTAAATGTGAATGAGATTGAATTAAAAAGTGATTTATTTTTTTGGTCCCGTTGCAAGTACTTTGACTTAGAATGTTTCTGTCTTGCTATATTTGGATAAATACAAGCAGATGTGTCAGAGATAAGTCGGATAAAACAGGAGCCGGATCTTATTTGGAGATGAGTCATTTTTCTCTTGATTATATCTGATCTTCATGCTTGTGGGCTGGTTGAGGTCTCAGTTACAGGATGCTGGGTGGGGTGCTCACTGGTTTTCTCTGTTGTTTTTGAGGAGTTCTTGAGTTTTCGCAAGGGCATCTCTGCAATTAAATGTGGCAAGGTTTGCAAGTTCCTCCACATTCAATTCAACCAGAGGGACTCCACTTAGAGACGTTTCCTAAAATAGGTTTCTGCACACAATTTCTTTGAGTAAAGGATTTAAAAAAAAAATCAATGCTCCTCATAGGTTCTGGAAAGTCTTGTCCCATAGAACTCTCTGGAAGGGTCCAATGCCGTGACCACCTGCCACATGTGGCTCGTGACTGTTGAGTTAGAAAGTCTAGTTCTTGCTCCCCTCCACCTTTGGCATCCGGAATTGAACTCAGCACCTTGTGCGTGCCAGCCAAGTGCTGAGAAAGTCCAGTTCTAAAGAGTGCTGGTGAACAAATTGGTTTTGCCTTGTGCCTGTGAGAAGTGATAAGGCATGGAGATACAGACCGGCACCTTGTTTAGAGAAGGAATGTGACTCTCTTAGACGGGACCGAGGAATGACTGAGGGCCAGAAGCTGGTGGGTGTGGGTGGAATTGTATGGCTAAAAGACAGGTTGTATGGGGATAAAGCTATGAGATGTTGGAGAAGAAGCTGATAGAACTCACCTTTTCCATTACACAAGATGATGATAACTTTGCGAGATGATCAGGACCCGTTTCCCCTCCTGCATATTCCTGAAGGTGTGACAGTCACACTCTGGCTGTCCGAGGGGTGGAGGCAGTGCCTTGTGCTTGGGTCGAGATGGGTTTCTGAGGACGACAGAATGGCATCGAGTATCTTTGGATTGCAGATTACAAAATGCCGCATGGCTCGTGTTAGGCTTTCCTGGGATGTTTTGTCTTGAACTCCAGCTGCTCTGCAGGAAGGAAGTTGAAAATTGCTGCAGAGAAAGACACATGAGGGCACATGGGGACCCTCAGGGGACCACCACACGGGGGGTCTCTGCCAACCCACACCCCGCTGAGAGATACTGGGACAGAGGTCCCTTAAGGTGACACCAATCATTAGCCAAGGACACACAACCCACCAAACCCATCCCAGTCCTCCTGCTGGAAGCCAGGCCCCCAGCACCGGGCGGCATCGATGGAGCAAGGACCAATGGATCATTTTACCCATGGTCACAGTGACTAGGGCACCAGTGTGTTTGCAGTAACCAAGGGAGCGCGTGGAAGGCAGATCTTTCCCGTGCAGGTCACCTCACTCGTCCTGCGAGTATCCCGTGGCAGGAAGTCAGCAGCAACAAGGGAAGGGATGAGTAGGGGAGGAGACACCTGCCCTTCGTGTGGGGAAGTGAGTGGGCAGGCAGGCAGGAGACAGGAAAGGAAACTCCTTCCCAGGCTGGCTGAGCACTGATGCAGAGGAGAGGCACAGAGTTCCGGGATTCCGCCTGGAGGAGGCTGTGTTTTCTCAAAGCTCTGGGTCTCAGTTTTCTCAGCTGTAAAATGGGTTTCATAAAACACAAACCCATGCTGTGTGGTGATGATATGCACACGTGAAGGTCCTGTGTATGCCCATAAGTCAGTCTTCATAGACCTGAATAGTGAGATGATCACTTCTTACAAATGTTGCAGGAGGAATGTTTGAACTTGTAGCGACACTTACAGACAAGGCTTTGCATAGCTATAAACTACTGTGTGTGTGAGGGGGTAGGGAGGAGACACTGGGGATTGAGGCTAGGATCTTTGCCCTGAGCTATATCTCCAGCTGTTTATATTGTTATTCATTTATTTTGAGACAAGATCTCGCTAAGTCACTAAACGTGTGATCCTCCTGCCTCAGCCTTCCAGAGCACTGAGATTATAGGTGTGCAGCATCACACCCAATTTTGTGGGCTCTTACAATGTGTCAGTATCTCCCATAACCTAGGATGAAGTAAACAGCTAAAGACAAGGCTTCCACCTACACTTCCAATCCTACACTATAAAAATCCCACTCACAATTATCTACCAAGGGATCAATTTTGAAAATTCAAAGGAAATCAAAGAACACAGAACAGTAAACTGTGTCCTCTGGCCCAATTGCCCCTCCAAGTGATAAAGTGGAAACAAAAGCGGTTTGTTAACGTGAATGGAGTGGGTCTGTTCCTCCTACAGTGTGATTCACAGAATTCCTGAGCTGGTTAAGTCGGGAGAATGGAAATGTGAGATTTTTGTTTATTACGCGTGTGTGTGAACAAAACAAAACTGCGTATAATACGTTATTTCTGAACCGGGTGGGGGAGTGTGTCCAGCTTTTCAGTTCCACTTATTTTAAATGTTTGTCTTTGAAGATGCTTTGACTTCACGTGCTGCCCACCCAGGCACGCGGGGGAGGCCTGCTATGCTCCCCATCTAGAATCCTGTAAGTAGAAGCCTGTGTTGGCCACACACGTGGGTGGTGACTCAGTTCTTGGTTCGGGGAGAAACAGCGGGGCAGAAAATATGAGAGGCATTTCAGCAAATCGTGGAACTTGAATCTTGCACTTCTAACAAGTCAGTGACAGTGTAACGACCTCAGTTATTGTCACAGTGTCTTAGATTCAGGAGCACTTGGGTATGGTACAAGGTGCTAGACCCAGACCAGCCACTGGCTGCAGACTCCACAGTCATTTTGGGAAAAGCTCAATTTCTCAACAGTAAACGATAGCAAGATCAGCGGTGATTTTTTTTTTTTTCTTTCTGCTTTTCAAATCATTTTTGGCTTCCAGTGTGATCGTTTTTACCTAGGATTTCTGCAGTGACTTTAGAGATCAGGACATGTAAAAATGGTATCACTGAGGGTAAAGGAAAGTCACCTGATAATGAATATTTGCAAAATATTTAAAAAGCAATATATATTCTTCCAGATTGCTGATATTGTTGTGACATCAGTGGTTTTATGAAGTTCCCATGGTAGGAAAAGGAAAAATGTAATTCACTTTTGATGCTTGACATATTTTCTCTTTGAACTTCACTGACTCGGGTTTCATTTTATTACGAAAGGTAATAAAGGTGAGGTTTGCCTCCCCTGCACTGTTAAACTGAATTTGTAATTGCATTTTTTTCCTATTTGAGCACAAGGCCTGGTTGGGGACTATCCAAAGCCACCACAAAATGACAAGGCAGAAGTCAAGGGTTGCAGCGTCCCATACATTAACTATATTTATAGGTTTTGGAAATGGCTGAGTCATCCAGCACAGCAGGAAATGCGGAGGGCCCAGGACTCAGAGAAAACAAAACTCTTGCATGTGATGAGTTTCTTTTTGCCTCTGTATTAGCATGAGAATATGCAGGTTTTATTATTGGACCAAGATCCTTGTGAAAATATGAAGTGTGGTCAAAAGTATGGTGAATGCTTACTCTAAAAATTTAACACATTGACACATTTCCACAAATCCTCCTCACTTTGTCCCATCATCCTTGCTGCTTTCTGCAGCAGCTCTGGAGTCCTCTTTCCTGAGGGTCTTTAGCTGTGCTGTCCTGGCTGCCTCCATGTCCTGAATGAGTTCAAAATGTCTCCCTTTCATGGTCATTTTGGCACTGGGGAAGGAGCCAGAGGTCACATAGCACCAGATCCAGTGACTGAGGTGGACGAGGACACAGTGTCATGTTTTTATGAGCTACCTTTCTGGTGAGTAGCATCATATTTTTGATCACACCTGGTAAAGCCCCTCAGGAAAGAAGACTCCAAAGCTACTTCAGAAAACTACAAGGACAACTGGTTAGCTGCATTCAAAATAAGGGGGAAGATTTAGAGAGTAGTTCATGGCAATGTGCCTCTCATTGTAATAAATTTCTGAAAATTTAAGCATTCACTGGATTTTTGGATCATACCTCATACATTTAAATTCAGCCGGTGAAACATCCACAAAGTCTTCTCCCATTTCCCCCTCGTTATACAATTTGAAGATTTCCCTTTTACCTTTGTGTAATTTCAGTTCCAAACTCCCAAAGGCTGCAATTACAAAAGAGGGGTAATAAGGTATCTAATGTATGCTACCCAAAGAAAATCGGACATGTTAATTTTCATGGAGGATCTCCAGTGAATTTCCCAAGAAATTTCATTTCCTAGCACCTTTTCAGCTCAAAGCAATTTTCAGCTTGGGGATTTTCAGCCGGTACAATCAATTATGTGGAGGCTTCACAGTCATTTTTCAATGGAAAGTTCACCGCTGGCTCACCTGCAGTGGGATGCAGGGAACGCGCTGCCGTTCTGAAAAAGTAATTCTTCATTACTGGGGTTGAAATGATGACCTTGGGCTCACTGACTAATAGTTTTGGCACCTTTAGGGCTGCCTCCTTCTCTGCCTTTGCTCCATGTCCCATGCAGATTTTTTTTGTTAACAAAAGGCATTTGTGCAAAGGTTTTCTCTTCTCCTATACCATATACTTATTGGGGGGAAAAAGTATATCTTCTATGTATTTATATTCCTGCAAGATCCTATCATCTGGCATTTCAATAAATGCAAGAAAATTTAGATTTTTAGAAAATGAAATCTTTGAAAGTTCAGTCTTGCATAGTTCTTCAATCTATGCCTGAATTTTGGCAGGTCTCAGAGGAAGGCATAAATAGCAACAATAAATGTTTTCACTTCTCTAGGTATTCATAGGTGC
>RJWT010042126.1:0-12150 GCA_004365215.1 Cuniculus paca
AGAGTAGTGCCTTTGTGAGAGCATTCGTAACTCCAAACACCCAGTATTTGCTCCTTTTTTCTTTTCCTTGAAACCCTCCAAACTCTAGTCTCAAAAGCTTCACTTACTTTATAGCTTATATAGTCTAGATGCTTAGCTAAGCCGTCAGACATTACACAGCAAGTGAATTTTGGCCAACATTTCTAAAGACCTCGTTCCCCCTAATTGGCCATAAAACTATGGAAAGGGGAACAAATGGTTTTATGTCAAGCTGGATAAACTGCCCCATGCCCACCTCCTCTGTGTCAATTAACCAGATGTGTAAGAAGGACTTATAACATTCCAAAGTAATGATGGTGTTGTAAGATACGGTATCCATGGCGATGCTCTGAACTTGTAAACCTGCATGTCGGTATATAAAGACTGGAGAACAAAGGATCAGAGTCAGCAGTTTCAACTACCTGAATTAGCTACTGCTGACCACTGCAGCTGCAAATAACCAAATAAATTTCCCTTGTTTCTTGACTCTCGTTTTCCCGCGGGTAACTTTCTTGACTGTGCTGTTACACTTCTGGCAAGCAGGTTAGGGACTGGGAGAGTCAGGTCCGATCAGAACCTTACAATTATCAACTCACCATGGGCCAATTTATGAAAACAAATACAGTTGTCTCCTTTGGTCACAAAGCTTTCAAAGAGTTTATAGGTTTAGGAATAAGAGGGGGGAAAAATGATGATGATGATGATGATGATGATGATGATGATGATGATGATGATGAAGAGCGAAAACAGGTTACAAGAGCTGACCGTGGCTGAGCCTTAGCAGTGCTGAGGGTAAAACTGGCTTCTCCACAGGATTTTGCCATGACCAAAAATCTTAACCCCTGAACCCATGAGGTCAAAATGTCCCACTTTATTTTTATGGTACCCACAGTTCTACTGTTTCAGATTCCTCTGCTTTTCTTTTTAAATTTCAAACATTTTCAGATGCAAGATTGTTAGTCATTCTGTTACCATGTGATAAATTTAGCAAATTAATTCCAGGCTCTTGTGTAAAATGAGCAGTAAATGGCAAGTGCACACCTGATGGCTAGTGGAAAGAAGCTACATTTATTGATGGTCATGGGGAAATGTGCTCAGGGTACATCTGTACTGACAAAAATATGGGAAGAACAGAAAAGTGGTGCAGGAATGATAGACAAACAAAAAGCACTGCACACAGATGTGTCAGTCTTTCCGAATTTAAAGGATACGCACCTCAGTCCAGGTGCCTCCCAGGCATCTGGTGTGCTTGACAAGAATGACTGACAGGGTGCTGAGTCATCTCAGGTGTTCCCAATGCTCATGCCTGTCCCAGAATTCACTCTGGTTTTCATTACATGTAGGAGATTTAGTGCATATTCATGAACCTTTAATAGTGCTTGAGTAGGGAAAAGCTGACCAAAGGTTAGGCCAGGAGACCCAATCAGTGTGTGCTTTTTCCTAGAGTGACAAAGATCTCTCCTGTTTTTGTTTTGTTATTTCCTACTTCTCTTAGGATACCAGAAGGAGGAATGATGCCAGGGTGCTGTTCAAACTTAACCAGATGGAAGGGAGTGATTTCCTCAGTTCTATTGTTCTAACTGCTCTAATTCTACCTTAGAGACTGTTTGATCAGATGGTTTTTGCTCCTAACACCTATCTGAAGTCAATAATGAGTTTGAGATCTTTCACAAGCTATTAATTTGGGACATCTGAGAGTGAGCAGGTCTGGATGTGGCACCCCTATGGGGAGCTTAGCATTTCCTTCACAAAAAACAAATGCATCATGATGTGTGTCAGCCAGGGTTACACCAGACTATGACTAACACACTCACCCATCCATTCAGAAACCACCTTTGTTAAAACAACAAAAATCTTCCCAATAGCTGGAGGCCATATGTTAAAAAAAAAAGCTCAAATATTTTCTGCAGAAAATGCCAGCTTCTTACATCTAAGGCTGACAAGCTGATGAGTCCTGAAACATGTTCTAAAGTCAGTTTCATATTTATAAATGGAAGCTTATTTTTCTGTTACTGACACAAAAGGTACACAAATGTCATTTTCAAATTTGACCACATTCCTTTATTGAATTTTCAAAGTAGTTATGAACTGTCCGTGTAATGTGTGTAAGACGTTAACTTAGTATTTTTCCTTTTGTCTGAGAATACAAGCAATGAAGATCATGCATTTGTTCAGGAGGGAAAAAAAGGGTTTTGTGTTTCTGCTTTATGTTTATTGTATTATATGTTATGCAGACAAAAATATCATAGCAATAGTTTTATTAAAAGAAAAATTTGCTCACAATTTTACCACCTCGACATCAGAATGTTTTTATTTCTTAATTTTATAACAGGAACTTCCATCTGCATGTAGGCAAGCCTGTCACACACACTGATGTCACTAACAATCTAATTATGCAAATGAGTTCTCCTCAAATATGAACAGGTGTGCTACCATTTTGATAGTTTTATTGTTGGAAAAAAATAAGTAATGTCATTAATGTGTAGCCAAAGCACAATTCTCTACCAGTTCAGACTTGACCTTGCCTCCCACCCACACTGGTACACTGGGTTCCCAGCAAGCTCTTTCTCTAGCTCCCTGCCAACTGCTGCTTCCAGATGGCATCAGATACCTGAATCAAAGAGAGTCACTCCAGCCTCTGAGCTGGGGCCTCCTGCTCACCAGCAGTGCAATTATCCTGGAAATTTCAGTGTGGCACAGGAAAGCTGTCGTGAACCGGGAGGTACTAAACTGGACTCTGTTGATTAAAGCAAAAGTTTTTCAGGCTATAGCCCAACTAGGTTCCACTTTGCACACTCAGAGTGGACATGGACATGCAGAGCCTGCTCCGCTCATTTCCTGTACTGACCTTTCAGACAATCAGTAGTAATGGGCTTCTTCCAGCACAGTGTTGTAAATGAAGGAGTGAAAAGAAGAGAGGCCACAGGACCCAACACCATCCTACACATACACACACTGACTGGGTACTTAACAAACTTCTACTGCATAATCTACTTGCAGAAAACCACATGATTAATAAGTGCAATACATTATCTCCAAGTAAAGACGTCCCTGCAGCCATAATTCAGATCGAGAAACAGAACATTACGAGCAATGCAGAAACCTCCCTAGAGCTCGTTTCTTCTCCCAAAGGTAAACACTACCCGAATTTCTAACCATAGTGTATTCAGTTTTATAGCCATCGCAGCTCACACAGGTGATGTAGCGCATGTTTAGTCTAACACCATAATTTTGATTCGCTTGTTTTTGCACTTTAGTTGGATGGAATTATACAGTGAGACTATCCATGTCAAAGCATATAAATGTACCCATGCATTTAATTCATGCATGTATCATGATGCATCTTGATACATACCTGTATCTGTTGAAGGGCATCTGTTTCCAGTATTGAGCTGTTACAAACAATGTGGTAATGAGCATTCTCTTACCTGTCTTTCAGAGTATAGACACAAGACATGATAAAAAAAAATACAGCAAATGTTTAAATTAAAAATATTTATTACAGTAAAAGACATATTGCCATTTATCACCCTCAAAATACTCCTCCTCATTTCAAAACTGCTAAGCTCTTGCCACTTTATGAAGCAGTTCTGGAAGTTCTCTCTCATAAGTGTCTTTGTAAGGCATGATCAAAAATATAGTGAATGCCGCTGCCTAGTGTCATCCAATAGAAAGGCATCCTCATAAAAAAAATACAGTGAGTCTCAACCACGTTATGCATGGAATCTAGCACATAAAATATCTAGATCTTCCCCAAAGTCAAGATAACCATGAAAATTAAACACTTTGAATGAATTCAGAACATTGAGGCCGCCGGGACAGCACAACTAAAGACATTTACCGAAGAAGACTCCCAGAACTGCTTCCGAAAGTGGCAGGAACAATGGAAGAAGTGTGTTCAAAGTGAGGAGGAGTGTTCTGACGGGGATTCATGGGAATGTGTCTTTCATTGTGATAAACATTCACCATAATTTTTTACCACACCTTATCTTTGCATTTCTGTTGGTTATTTATGTAGGAATGAATTGCTAAGTACTAAGGCATATGTGTTTTTAACTTTACTAGAAATTGCTGGATTTTCCAAAATGGTGGCACCCATTTGCATTCCCATCAGAGTTGTCTGAGAGTCCTAGTGGGTTCACATCCTCAGCCACACTTGGTAGGGTCAGTAATTTTAATGTCTTTTTGGCAGTGCGTATGGGTACTTCATCATGGTTTTCATTTAAACATCTCTAAACACTAAATAACTTGAGCAGCTCCTCATATGTTTAGTGAGCATCGAATATCATTTGTGAAATTTGTGATGTTCCCTTCAGGTCTTAGTTCCTGATTTTTTAAGATTGTCTTTTTCTTATTGATATAAAGATGTCTTTCTGTCAGGCGTGGTGGCACAGGCCTGTAATCCTAGCACTCAGAAGACTGAGACACAAAGATCACTATGAGTTCAAGGCAAACCTGGGTCACAAAGCAAGTTCAAGGCCAGCCTGCACTGCATAGGGTGACCCTATCTCAAGGGGAAAAAAAAAAGATATCTTTCATATTCTAGTGAGCCCTTTGTTATTATATGCACTGTGGATAGCCTGTTCCTGGATGATTTGCCTTTACAACTCCTAATGGTGTCTTTTGATGAGGAGACTATCCTAATGTTAATGGAGTCCAGTTTATCAATCTTTATTTTATGGCTACTGTTTTTTATATTCTGTTTATCTTTGTCTACCCTGGATCATAGTTATACTCTCTAATGTAATCTTGTAGAAGACTGTTTAACTTTACACATTCAATCTGTAATCCATCAGAAATTTATTTATGGTGTAAAAGTAGGGGTCATGACTTTTTTCTCCAAAAGGCTAATTGACCTAGCACCATTTATTCAAAACACCATCTTTTCTTATTGCTCTAAAATCTCACCTTTGTTATAAATCAAGTATCCATATACTTGTAGGCCTGTTTCTGAGCTCTATTCTAGTACTTACGTTTGTTTTGGTTTCGGTTGTGGAGCATTAATCTTGCACTAATACATTGCTTTTTTAATTACTGAAGCTGAAATAAGACTTGGTGCCCATTAAAATAAATCCTTCAAGTTTTTTCTTCAAAATTATATTGACTGTTTGTAGCCCTTTGCAAGTCCACATAAACTTTAAGAGTCAGCTTGTCAATTTCTACCACAACAGCTACTATAATTTTGAATGAGACTACATTTAGTTTATAATTTATAATCAACTTACAGAGAATTGACATCTTTATTAAACTGAGTTATTTAGTCCATAAACATAGTCTATCTCTCCATTTATTTAGGTTTTAATTAATTTTCTCAACAATGTAGTTTTAATTGTTGGCAGTTGTAAATCTTTTATTAAATAGCTACATATTTTATGTCTTGATGTTATTACAAGTAACAATTTTTAAAATTCACTTTGCAATTCTTTGGTCCTGAACAAGAGATAATTTGCTTTCACATACTGATCTTACTGAACTCATTTCTGTCATTATATTCTTTGGTATTTCCTACACATACACTTATATCATTGGTAAATAATGATAGTTTTGGGCAACCCACTTGGGACCCTTTCTGTCTCTCTCTCAGACAGAAGCTCTCTTTCTCTCAATAAATATATCCTGCTCATAACCTCCGTTGTTCCTAAAATTCATTCTTCAATTTTAGAGAACACGAACTCATGCAGAACATCTAGTAGGTTGGGAGTTTCATTTCCCCTATATCATTTGAAGGTCTTCCACCGAGATCGTTGGACAGAGAAAAACAGATGCTGTACTAAAAGACGTCACCTCATTAGCTAAATTCCAGCAAACTCTTCAAAAGCTAACAGAATCTCAGCCTAAAGAAGAGGGAAATCCTATATTCCATCCTGGAGATTTAGTACTGGTAAATCCCTTCCCTCATCATCTTCCCTAGGACCAACTTGGGAAGGACCGTACATCGTGATCTTGTTGACTCCTCCTGACGTCAAGACAACAGGCCTGGACTCTTGGATATGTCACACCAGACTCAAGTCCTGGACGCCAAAGACTGTAGCTAAAGAGGAACAACCATGTACATACTCCTGTGAACCCACAGAAGACTTAAGATCCCTATTCAAGAAAGAAACCAAGTCTTCAGATAAGTAATGTTACCATTAGCCCTGTTACTATTCACTTCACCACTTAAAGGAGAATGCAATTCCTTTCTAAGGTGGGCACAGGAATATGCAGAATCATTACAACAAACCTCCTGCTGGATATGCGGTCCACTCCCCTTGTCGAGTACATCAGGACTTCCTTGGTGGGTATCCCCACTTCAAGGAGATGACTGGAATAAATTACAAGACTATATTAATGAGATACAAAAAAGTTCAAGAACTCAAAGCTTAGCCCACCATTACAAAGTAACAGAACGGCCTATAAACTATACTCTTAATGATCCAGGACATAATTGAACCTTTTCTAACAAGGCCACTGAAGCCTCTCTACAAGCACTAGTGAGGCCCCTATTAAATAAGGGTCCTATCTTGAGGGCCAACAACCATAGATAAAAAGATGGCTATTTTCAAATATGGGATGAGTATATATGGTTAACCCCTACTATAGGATATCTCAGTAGAAAGGTCCCTTTATGTTGGGAACAAAAAAATCACTCCTATTCTCATTGGCCTAACTCCACTAAATATTTGGGATGGACACCCCTTGAACAATGTATACACACAGTAACTTTACAGGCTAATGACTGGATTGCGACAGACTGGTTCACTCGCCCTGGGATTAGATGGGAAGCCCCCAATGGCATTCATTGGTCTTGTGGGACCAATTTGTGGCCCTGGCTACCCCCTGGATGGATAGGAAGATACACATTAGGGTTCACCTGGTTACAAGGCAGGAGTGTTGAAAGTATCGACAAACCTGCAAATCTACCCCACCTACAACATCGATGGTCCAGAAGCATGTTTCACTGGTATGATCATTTGGCCTCTATCTTTATCCCTTCCCTAGGATTAGAAGATGTCATGCAACATATCGAGGCCTTAACCAACTATACTCAGAGAGCCCTGAATGACACTGCTGCTGGTCTCTCTCTCCTAAATAAAGAAGTAAAATTAATGAGACAAGCTGTCCTCCAAAATACAATGGCATTAGACATTCTAACAGCCGTGCAAGGGGGTAGTTGTGCAATTGTAAAAACTGAATGCTGTGTGTATATTCCTGATCCTTCTGCTAATATCTCAATAGCCATTCAAGATATGAGACGACAAATTAATGACATGTCAGATTCTAAAATTCCCTGGACCCTATCATTTTCCTCCTCATGGAAAGCAATTACTAGCTTCTCTTGGTGGAAATCTTTTTTAACTATACTCATAATTATTCTGTTGATTCTATTATTTGGGTCATGCATACTTAATTGTTTCTTTGATTTTGTCTCCTCCAGACTTAGAGCTGTATGCCCATCCAAGATGAAACTGTCTGGTGTCTATCAAGGGCCTTTAGATAGACCCTCTGTAGAATAACTCTGACTGCTGACCTCTTTCAGCCTGAAGAAGCCAGATGGGTCATTGTCCATTTCTCCTTCATGGCAGTTCAGGATACTTCTTCAGAGGGGGGAATGTTACAGGCAGCTGGGTTAGTTAGAAATATTATAGGCAGTCAGATAGGGCCAGGCCCTAGAGAAAGTAGACACAGAGGACCAGATGTCTTGTAACCTTAAAGGAGACAGACACCTCCTGCTATAAGCCAGATCTCAAGACAAGGCAAAACAAATACAACCACACTCTAAGTAGAAACATCAGGGATTGATATTCTAAATAGGTATGGATCACCTTGACCATCCCAATCCCCCCATAGGAAGAGTCACTGATCCTTAAGAATGCTCACTTGCTATGTGACTCGCTTCCTTATTCGTCCCTGATTTGGTCTTAATAAGAAAAATTAATCTTATTGACTGACCATAGTTCTGTCCCACCTCCTGCCCGTTTGCTTTGCAAGTTCCCAGGTTTTCCCCAACTTGGATGCATCTCACCTCATGGTTTTACTCTATAAAAGTCTCGAAAAGTCAGAATCTTTGGCAACCCACGTGGGACCCCTTCTATCTCTCTCTCAGACAAACACTCTCTTTCTTTCAATAAATATATCCTGCTCATAAAAAAAATGATAGTTTTAATACATTTACTTTTATAAAATTTTTTTCATTGCTTTCTATCTGGACTCTGCCATACCATATTGAATGGAAGTGGTAATAATAGGCATACTTGTCTCATTTCTAGCTCCTGAAGGAAAATAACCAATATTTCACCACAAGTGTGATGTGTGCAGTGAGTTTTTGTACATCACTTTTTTTTTTTTTTTTTTTGCAGCACCAGGGATCAAACTCACGACCTCGTGCTTGCCAGGCAGGAGTTTAGGCTGCTGAGCTAAATCCCTGGCCCGTGTACATCACTTTTGACTGATTAGAGACATTGTCTTTGGTTCTTAGTTTTCTACAAAGTTTATTATTGTTACCATTAATGGGTATTGAATTATATACAATTATTTTTGTACAGCTATTGAGATAATTATCCAATTTTTCTTTTATAATTCTCCTGTACTTTGTTAATGGCATAGATTATATTGATTGATTTTTAATATAAAACCAACATTTTATATAGCCATGATATATTATAGCTTCCTATATTTCACTGGATTTAATTTTCTAATATAAGAACTTTTAATCCTAAGATTTTAGCATTTCTATTTATGGCAGAGATTATTAAAATGTTCTTCTTTGTAAAAAAAAAAAAAAACAGAAAAACCAAAAACAAATCTTGCTAAGGTTTACTGTCATGAAATGAGTTGGAAAGTTTTTCTTTCTTGATTCTCTAGAAATGTTTATGTAAGAGTAGTATTATTTTTTCTTTTAAAGTAATTTGGAACTTTGTTGATGACAGCATTTGGGCCCATAATTTTCTTTATAGGAAGTTTTTCCTTGTGAGTTCAATTTTTTTTTTTACAACTATAAGACTACTCAGATTTTGCATTTCTTTTTTGTCACTTTTAGTAAACTTTTTCTGCAGATTTATAACTTTCAACTAAGTTGTCAAATTTATTAGCATAAAGTAGTGATTACATCTTTTCACCATCTTTTGAATGTCTGCAATATTTGCTTGGTGTTTACCTTTTTGATATTGCTGGATTTTGCTTTCCCTCTTTGTGACAAGTCTTTTGGGGGGTTTGTTTGTTTTGCTTACCTTCTTTTTTATGTTCTTGAACTAAAATTACCGTTTTTGCAATTGTAAATACAACATGTGGACTTGTAAAGAAAATAAATATATAAAGTACTGCATCTGTCAAGAAACAAAGTATTTTAGGCATATATAGAAGAGGATTTAGTTTAGGGAATTGGATTTGTGATCAGTCTTACCAAGAGTTTATCCACCTTACCAGTTTCTTAAAGGAACCAACTTTTAGCATTATTAATTCTCTCTCATCCAGTTTTTCCCCTTTATCATTCCTTTCTACTCTTAACTTGTGTATCTTTTTTCTTCTGTATTCCTTAGATCTAATGTGCTATTATTTCCCTACTTACTGAAATGATGGATTTTTCAGCCTTTCTTATTTACAAATATATACATTTAATCCATAGGTATTTCTCCCCAAACATCATTTTAGCTGCATCACATTTCAATACATCATTGTTGGGAACCAGGAATTGTAAATTGGCAGAGTATCTGTCCTAGGCTCCCCTTGCCTTGCTTGCCCTTTGGGCCAGTTTTGGACTGCGGAAATCACCTTCCTCTTGGTCAATGAGATTAGCACCCAGGTGTGGGAATGGATGCTGTTCCAGAAAAAGCACCCTCTACCCTCTCCCCTACACTCGCTAATAAATATTGGCTACCTTGGAGTGTCCTTGTGTTTGCCTACCATGAGGCACTGACCTCCCAGCCCCCATCATGTGTTACTAAATTTGTCTCTGTCTCTTATTTCATCCTTTCACCCTACCCCTCATACAGACAGTTGGGGATCTCAATCAGGTCTCTACACAACATATTTAAATTATCGTTAGGGTTAAAACATTTTCTTATTTCCATTGTTAACTTCTTCTGTAACCTATGGGTTATTCAGAAATGTATGGTTTAATCTTCAAACATCTAGGGATTCTCTAGTTACTTTTCTGCGAGTAGCTCCTAGCTAAGTAAGCTTCATTGTGGTTAGAGAACATACTCTATAGGACTTCCATCCTTTAAGTTTCTTGAGTTTTAAATTTCTGTATTTCCTAGCACATAATCAATTTCAGAAAATGTTTCATGTGCTCTTGAAGGTGTACCCTGAAGTTGTTGAAAGCTAGGCTCTGCATCTGTCAGGTCAATTTGTCAATCATGCAGCTTACTAATTTTTTTGTGTATTTGTTCTAACAGTAACTGAGAAAGATGTGTTAAAATTGTTCACTATGGTTGTCAATTTATACAATTTTCCTATTATTTTTGTCATTTTTTACTGGCATTCCAGCCAATAAAATGCACATGAGAAAACTTCAATGTATAAAAATGAAGAGAAAGAAACAAAACTAGCCCTATTTACAGATTATATTATCCTTTACCTAGAAAACCCAAGAAAATAGAATTTTAAAAGACCACTAAAAGCAATATGAAAGTCAGTAATATTGTGGGGTAGAAAATTACTATAGAGAAATCAATGGATAGAAGTTACAAGAGTTAGGGTTAGGGAATGATTCTATTCACATTAGTAAGAGCTATAACAGAAAAGATAAATTTATTAGAAATAAATTTAATAATAAATATATAAGACATGTACCTTTAAAAATATTTAAAATGTTCCAGAAGGATACAACAGGACACATAAACAGAAGAGAAACCATACTTATACCATACTTTTGGACAAGATACCTGAATGTCATTTTCTTGCCTTGTATTAAGAATATGCCAGTCTTCCTACTTTGATTTTTAAATTTAGCATAATCTCACATAGGTTTTGTTTTTTGTTTTTTGCAGCACCGGGGATTGAACTCACAACCTCGCAATTGCCAGGCAGGCGCTTAGGCTGCTGAGCTAAATCCCCGACCCTTAAATTTAGCATAATCTCAATAAAGCTGAAACTAGATCTTTTTAAACTACATGAAAGAATTTTAAAATTCATGTTAAAAAATAAACAATTATAAGGGAAGCTCTGATACAGAAGATCAAAGAAAAGGGATTAATCGATATAAAAATATTCTACAAAGTCTCACTAATTGAAACAATGTGGTCCTATTTCACGAATAAATGAAGCAATAGAATAGAAATCTAGGTACAAAAAAAAGTACAAATGCTGTTTCAGTGGGGAAAATAAACTGTTGAACAATGGTGGACAATTATTAACTATTTCAGAAATATTAATGTTGGGCTCATACATCATTCCATATTCCATGATGCATTTCAAATGGATCAAAACTTTAATATAAAACAAATTAATAAAGGCAATAAATGAATACTTGGGATAATTTTTTCATAATCTCAAAATATGGAGGCCTTGGTAACTATCCCAAAATCTAGAAATCTCCTCAAAATTGATAAATTCAACTACATAAAAAGAATTGTACAAACCTCTGCATACCACAACATATTCTAATAAAAGACAAATGATCAAGTAGGAAACACAATTATAACTCACCACAGACACAGAATAATCTTAATATATAAGGAGCTCTAGAAGCAGACAAGAAAAAGTCCAGTAACCCCTTAGAAAAACAAGTGTTATGAACAGACAATTCAAAGAATATAGAAATTATTCTTAAATATATTTTAAATGATCTATTTCACTCATAATGCAAATTAAAATTACCCTCACATATACCATGAAATTGGCAAAAATCCAAAGCTTGATATGTTCTGTTGCCAAGGCTGTGGGAAACAGACACTCTCACACCTTGCTGGTGGGAGTATAAATTTGCACGACCCATATGGATACCAATTTAGCAAAAGCTATCAAAATCACAAATATATATGCTCTTCCATCCAACAACTCCACTTTAGGGAATTTGCCCAACAGATATATTTGCATATCTACAAAATGGCATGTATATGGCTTATTTATTGCACAATTGCAGTCAACAAAAAGATTAGAAAGAACCTGGATACATGTCCATAGGAGCCAGGTTACTTACATTTAATGGAG
>RJWT010042127.1:0-12190 GCA_004365215.1 Cuniculus paca
ATAAAATGAATATCTGTTTTCATATTCATTTTTTATTTTTGACCAAAGATTAATAACCCTTCTCAATCGCCCAACACTAGTCCTTTAATAATTTTCACCTGTTTTTAAAAATTAAATCTACAGTAAAAAGATTGAGAATGAAGGAGCCCAGAGGATTTTCAAAGACATATACAGAAATTCCTAAAAGAAATATGAAAAAAATGAGGTTTCAAACTACAGTACATATTAACAGACTATAATTGTGAAAAGAACTACATATTTGATATAAATTCTTCATGATTGGTTAACTAAATGGAATTATTCATATTATGTATACCTTCTAAATAAAATCTATTATTGTAACATACAGTACCTATGCATAATATTCAATAAAAATACTTGTTCATAAGGACAGAAACAAAGTTTTCTTTTTGCCTAGGTTCTAAAATGACTGCACAGCATTATTTGTTGACTCTATGTTCAACATTTTGATTTTTTTTCATCATGGATTTATCTGCATTAATTTTGTTTTACAAAAATATTGCATTAAAATATCATATAGCTTGATTACCAAGGTTTCTTTGTCACCTATTTAAATTTTGTGCCCAACAAAGTCCTTCATCCTAGTCCCAGCCATGCCTTGACCAGCTCATGGGTTTGAAGAAGATAAGAGACATGTGAAGCAAATTTGAAGTGGTAGTGCATGTCTGTAATCCCAGCACTGTGGAAAGCCAAGGCTGACGGTCACAAATTTGACTACAAATTGGGCAACTTAGCAAGATCCTGTCTCACGACAAAAAATAAGAAATTAAAATTTAAAAGGTTTGCAGATGTAGTTCAGTATGAAGGCCCTAGGTTTGGGTTCGATTGACAGTACTGCTGAGGGAGAGACAGAGACAGAGGGAGAGAGAGAGACAGAGACAGACAGAGAGAAAGAGACAGACAGAGAGAAACAGAATTTCCTTTGCCCAGCATACATAAGTCACCTCTGCCAGACCAACAAACATGTGATCTAAATCTGTAAAGGCTTACTGAATTGTTGGGTGGTTTTTCATTCTATAGGAGTTAAATGTTAAACAGCAAAGACAGTGATAATTATAGGTCTATAGAAATTAAATACAGTATTTTGAGCTAGTGAACTGAAAGACATATGATATATTATTTTAAGTTTGCTGCTAATCAGGAAAAATTAAACAGAGCTTTAAAAAGATTGTATTATGGATTTCTAACAGTCCTGTCTGTAAGAGAATTACAGCTCCTCATCCTATAGATAGGTATTAATTGGGCTTAGTCATCTATGAACTGAAATGAAGTAGCTGGACTTTCTTAAAACCATCAAATGACTGCATCATTCTTTCCTCCTTGATTTCAGAACTCTAGCATGTGCCCGATGAAGCCACTCCTTCAGCGTGGTCCAAATGATAAATGCATAGAATAGAGCTAAGGCTTACCCTATGATAGGCATGTAATACAAAAAACAAATACATTTGTTGTGAGCCATAAAGATCCAGAAGTCATTTGCTGCCACGAAATAACTTAATGAAAATTACCAGAGGCAAAGTAGTAACTATTGGAAAGCAGAAGGCAAGACTACTACTATTCAAAAGTGATATGACTATACGGTTGGAAAAATTTAACAACTGACTTAAAAATGCCAACAATCAAAAAATGTAACCACTGGAGTAAAAAAATACCTAGAAATCAATAGTTAATATACAAATAACAAGTTTTTGGAAACTGAAGACTACATTAACCAAATAGCAACAACAAAGATACAATGCCTTGTAATGAACTCAAGAGAAATTGGAAAACCAAAATTTAGAAAACATTAACATGTTACTGAATAATTTTTATTTATTTATTTTGCAGTACCACGGATTGAAGCCATGACCTTGAACTTGCCAGGCAGGCACTTAGGCCACCGAGCTAGATCCCCTGCCCTCTGAATAATTTTTAAATAGAATAACATTACAGAAAGATTCTCTCATCAAAACAAAATCTCCCCTAAATTTTTTTTCATTTTCCTTTTTTTTCTAAATTGTTTTATAAATGTAATGTGATTCCCAAATCAATGAGTTTGCCTTTTTGTGTGGTAAAAGGATTGAATGATGAGAATAGGAAATAGTCTAATTTTAATATTAAAAAGGATCATCAGAATAGCTAGCAAAAACTGGAAGAAAAGGTCAATGAGGGCAGACTAGTGTAGCACATATTGAAATGTAGTATAAAACTTCAGGAATTAAATACTGTCTGATATCAACACATAAAGCAGACAAACATTTGTAAAGAATAAGGCTAGAAGGAGACCCAAGTATACATGTGTATTTGGGCATGTGATAAAGGAGACATTTTAAATTAGTAAGGAAAAAATATAATAACCACATAAATATCTGGAAAAGATTAAATAGGATCATTGTACACCTTGATAAATCCCAAATGGATCAAAAGTTTAGTATAAAAATATGCAAATATTAGTAGAAAAAAGTAAAGTATAACTTTGAAGTGGTGAAGACCTGAATTCAAAATCTAGAGCCATTAAAAGATAAATGTCTCACTAACATACAAACTATGAGTAGCCCACACTGAGTAGCAATCCTATTTCTAAGAATGCACATCTCTAGTATAGTTACACTTTTTGTGAAATTATTTATGTGCAAACCTATTTGTGGCATACAATTTGCAATATCCAGAGATTTTTAAATAGACTAACTGTCCATTGATGTGGTACATGTATTAGTAAATTATTATACAACTGCAAAAATTATGATGATGAAATAAACTCCATATTCTGACAGTCTCATAATATTGTTAAGTCAAAAAGCAACATGTTAAACAAGCAAGATGTTAATATACAAATAAGCTTTTGGAAACTGAAGACTACATTAATCATAAAGCAATAACAAAGATAAAATGCCTTGTAATAAGCTCAAGAGAAATTGGAATTAGTAAATAATTAGTAATAATAAATTAGTAAATATGGAAAAAATGGACCTGTAAATCTACTCTGTCCAACATGGTAGCACTTGAAATGTGACTAGTTTAATTTGAATTAGTAAATTACTATATTTTCGCCATATATATGGGGAAAAATGTAGAATGTATATTAATACATGCTTATAAATGTATATACAAAGTCTACAAGGATATACACAAAACAAATAAGAATGAATTCCTATCTGATTAGGCTATAGAAAGAAGAAACTGGTAGAAGGGCCAACTCTGTATAGAAAAGATAGAAGGGAACATTTTCATTGCCTATCTTTTCATATTTTAAAATGTTTGACTCCTGTGAATATATTTTATATCAAAACTATTACACAGCAACAAAAATTTCAAACAATTTTGTTACGGGTAATTTAAAACTAAAGGGCAGTAGTCTAATTTCCTTGTCTTCAGTAAAACCTATACTTGAGAGTCAGTTGTGTTATAATCAGTAGTCAATGGAAAGCTATCACTCTTTGCTGCTAGTTTACTTTGGGAACTATATCTCATTTCTCCATCTAAAATGGCCTTTTACATCTATAAAATAAAGCAACTTATCCATGCACTTTAATTCAATAATTCTACCATTAATAGCACTTGTTACTATTTTTCTAAGCACTTTTAAAAAGCTAAAAATTTCAATTGAATAGACTTCTCATTATAACATAAAATGCAATTTATACATTGATTGAATGCCTTGATGAGGACCTTAATAATACTTTGCTTTAAATGAAGAGTTTCAGTACTCAGAAGGAAAAGACCCACTCAAAATGATAATGCAGTGCTTAGAATAGTACTACTAGCTGAACCATCTAGTAATAAAGTGCATTTGCTTCATTATACTGGGCTCCTGTGATTTTCTAAAACAGCAGTAATAGAATAATGACATTTAGTGAAAGCTGATGTGATACAACATTGAAGATATCAGGTTTACTGCAAGAATTTCATCTAAAGGGACAGAATTAAAAGGGAGGCCACTGGACAAATTGAGGCGAGGAAGGAAACAAAGCAGTACGATGAAAGAAAAAAACATGATCTGAATTCTATATTCTCCCATTAACTAACCTATTGTTCAGTCTGCTTTGGCATAGTTCCTTGAATTGCAAAATACAGTAATAATAATTCTTTTTCTGCTATGATAGACACTGTACTCATCAACCCTATTTCCTTTTCCTCCTGGGAATGCAGCTAATCTACATTTCCTGGGTACTCTAGGCAGTTGGGTCATATGACTGAGCACTAGCCAATGGAATACAGATTGAAATGATATACTTTGGTGCCAGACCTAAGCCATAAAACCTCTTTGGGATCCTCTACGTACTCACTAACCTTGTCTACTGGCTGGATTCAGAAAAGTCAGAGAATTCTAAGATTCTAAAAAAAATGGACCTGTAAATCTACTCTGTCCAACATGGTAGCACTTGAAATGTGCCTAGTCTAAATTAAAATACACTGTAATGCATAAAATACACACCAAAGTTCAAAGACTTTGTATAAAAGAAGTATTTAAAATAGCATATTAATAATTTTATATTTATTACATGTTGAAATGACAATATTTTAGACAAATTGAGTTAATATTGTTAAAATTCATTTTACCTTTTTACTTTTTAACTATGGATTATAGAAAACTTAATAATCACACATGTGATTCACACTAGTAGCTCATTATTATATTTTTATTAGTTAACACTGCTAGGGGTTAGAGGGAGCCTCAGTCTCTGAATGACTGTACAGAGCAGAAATCTCCCAATATTGTTATATGCCACAGATCAAAATTTACTTTCAAGAGGAAATTGCAGTGCTCGATCCTTGTTCCTTAAAGAGTCTATTTTAAAGTACCCTATATAGAGACCTGCCCCAGTTAAAATAAGAAAAAGGGGGTGGGAGATTAGAGAAAGTGTATGTTACACATGATTGTGACTATAATCAGCATACATTTAGTCTTATCAAAACAGTTGACAAAACTGGCAATGAAAATAAGAAAAGGTATTAAGATCAGCTAAGAATACTGACCCTTCCTGATGGACATTTATCCCCATGTGTGGTACTTAATACTAAAGTACAGAACTGCTCAGAGAAATGTGATACATACCCAACACTTCATCACTTTAACTAGTACTGGCACCTTTACTGCCAATATTGTATCAATCATGGGCAGGGATGCTGCACAGATGAGGGGAGTGTGCTGAAGGAAGGGCTGGGGATGTAGCTCAGTGGTAGAATGATTGGCTAGCAGGCTTGAGGCATTAGGTTAAATCCCCAGCACTGTGAAACAAACGAGCAAACAGAAGCAAGGAATACCTTTCCTAATTGTATAGAATAAAAATCCTAAATGAGTATATAAAATTAAAATTCCTTCTTTTTTTGTTATTGCACTAATTTTTACTTTTCTAATGTGTTTTAAATTTTCGTGCTGTGAAACATGGCCTGCACAGATAGAACTTTGCAAATCATAAATTTATATTGCAACAAATAAAAAAAGTAAGCAAATGTGTGAAAACCATTGTGGTGAAGAAATTGAACACTGATGACAGCCAAGATGCTCTCCCATATGCCCTCCTGCCTACACGTGATCAAGCCTGTAACTTTATGATGATTACTTCCTGGTTTGTTTTTTTTAATATACTATTTTACTTATTTTGCATGCCTAAATAAAATAGTTTGAAGCTTTTCATCTGAATTTTATAAACTTACGGCATCATGGAGTATCTCCCTCAGCCTTACTTCTTTTACCTAACATTCACTTCTTAAGAATGTTTTCCCTATTCTGGGTTTTTCTATACTGAAAAATAATATAGATAAATATATAACCTGCATGTGAAGTATAATAAATAATAAATGGGCAGTTACACATTCATTATTCAGTTTTAGAAATTTTCCTCATTTCTAAACTGGGTTTACCTAACAGTTTCCAAAATGTTTTGACAAAAGAAAGAAAAAAGGCAAAGAAGATGTATAAAATTATTTAACCAGCAAATTGTTATCGAGTTGGTATTTTAAATCCTTGACCCACTATACCAATAGTGTAACCATACCAGTCTGACCTCCTTCCTTACCTTATGTCATCAAAGCTGCCCTGGCCTATGGAGACTGAAACTAATTTAGTGGCCAAGACTGTTGAGGCTACATCGTGTGGAAAAAATTAGAGGCACATATAAATCTTACCAATGCCTAGGGTTTTGGGAACTGCTATTCTCTCAGACCCTCACTCTGTTCTCAGTAGGTGGAAGGTGAAATCACTTTGTTGCTCTGATTTTAGTCCTACAGACTATTGCCATTGCTCATTCCTGGGTTCCTGATGATGCCTTCCCTGAGTGCTGTGGCCATGTACCATTTGGTGACACTCACTTCCTTCAGGTAATATTCAGCTGTGACAGGGTTGAACGACAACTCCAATTTCTTCCTATATCCTCTATGGTACCCCAAATATTTATCCATTCATTCAAAAAATAGCTATTGGGAACCAATAGTTTCTAAGGCACTTCTCTAGGTAATTATACTTACATAGAGCATGAAAAGCAGAGTATGGGTTCTAGTAAAGCCGCAGATATGGACAGAAAAAAAAATCATTGAAGCTATGTTAATTACAAAGTAAGTAAAATACTAGAATAATAAAAGAGGCATATATTAGAAAATAGTTGCCGTCTTCTGGGAAATAAGTGAGCTGATTTAAGTCATTTTTGGTTCTTACTTCCTGTAAGCTCAGGAGATGCCCTCTTACAGTCTTATACTCCATCGCGCTTCTGTTGCACTACATCCCGAGTGTGCTACAACCGGCAACAGATCTCTTTCCCTGACTACAACGGCTTCTTAAAGATATGAGCAGGTAGTATTGTTCATTCTCAAATTTCCAGTGACTGACATATAGGAGGACCTCAACAACAACAAAAAACCTAATTAATGAACAAGTATTTGTTACTTGAAATATTAGCCAAAATCTAAAATAAAAATTTAAAAATTATTTATGGAATTTTCCCTTATATAAAGAAGTTATGCCTTAATATGTTGATATATCTGTTAATGTAGTATCAACAAGCTCTAAGTATATTCTAAATAATAGATTTTTTTCTTTTTATTGTATCTATAGAAGCTAGAACTTTATATGAATGGAAAAAGATTCTTGCACCTAACTCAAAGGATACTGATTGTTAAATATCAGGGCTGATACCAAGTGTAACAACTGTAGTTTTAGCTAATAGTCATTCTGATTAGCCAATGATCATTTCATGTTCAGTGTTAAATATATGAATATTGTTCATTATATATAAGGAAGTTTACTTAAGGTGAAGTAACAATCATATGCCAAAGGAAAAGGATGGTTACAGAAACCCTAACATTGTTAAAATGTAATTGTAGAAGGACATGTAAAAACTATCAGCAGTTTTACTTATACTTTTATTAATTAAATAAGTATACTATTAAATAAATAGTTGTATAGTTAATTTTTTTCTATAACTACCTTGGATAGAAACTCCCTAAAAAAGAAAGCCTTTAGAAGAAAGCTGGAATGGGTATATTAACATCAGAAAAAGTAAATTTCAAAGTAAGAAATATTGTCTAAGCTAGAAAGGTTCATCTCATAACAATAAAGAGATAAACGTATCAAGGGGGACATAATAATTCTAAATGCTACTGCACCTGTTGAAAAATCTTCATTATCTATAAAGCAAAACATTGATAGAACTTCAAGAAGAAACTGACAAATTCATAATTATAATAAGAAAATTTAATATGCTTCTCCCAAGTGGTAAGACAAATATATACAAAATCAGTAAGGATATGGGTAAACAGAATATTTGAACACCGGAAATCAACTTGACATAATTGACATATTAGGTCAATTAGGAGAGTCAAATAGCAGTCCCAACTAACAGCAGAATACACATTTTTTTTCAAGTGCTCACAGAATATTTTTTGAGATAGATCATAATAATAAAACAAGTCAATAAAATTTAAAATATTCAAGTCATAAAAATACATTCTCTGACCATAATTGAACCAAATTAGAATAATAGGAATGACAACAAAGTCCTCTGGAAAATTCCCAGATATTTAGAAGATAAATAATATGCTTCTAAACGATGCACGAGTCAAATAAAATATGAGAAGTAAACAAGTGAAAACAAACAAATTCTCATGTTGCTACTAAAAGCAGTCTTTTGTAATTTATGGCACTAAGCACCTAATAAAACTGAACTAAGTTCTCAAATCAATGACCTCAGATCTCACCATAGGAAATTTTAAAAAGAAGAGCATTGAGCATACAAAAAGAAACCCTAAAACTATAACAAGTTTGGTCAGGGCAAACAATGAACCTTCTCAAAGATAGCCCAAAGGTTGCTAAATATCAATTCCACCTTTCAGGATGTAGACCCGCAGTCATCAGTTCTGTAGGCAACACTTGATAGAAATAAAGTTTTTTTTAAAAAAACAAAACAGAGAAGTTAAGGATTAAAAGAAGGCTATAACATACATATGGGAAAGTAACTCTTGATCATTCTATTTTTAACTAGATAATACTCATGCTTAATGAGAATATTTGATTCTTGCTACCATGGTCAGGAACTTAAGACTAGTCTTTCAGTAATGTTAGTGTTCATAGGGGGATCGTGTAGTAAATTATTAAACTATGTTACATACACATAGAAAACTGCTAAAATGAAACCTATTAATCAGTATAAGCAATATGCACTAATAAAAAATATGGGGACAACTAAGCTGAGTTGTACAAGACTGCTACTTCTATATGCTCCAAATTGTTAAGTATTGTCAATTTCATATCATTTAAGCTAATAAATTCTGAGACTCCAATAGTACAATACATTATAAGTACAATAATATTGCAGTTTTTCAAATTTAAAAAATTTGAAACACTAGTACATTTTTCAACTTTTTTATTTGGTTCTTTTTTGTTGTTGTTGTTGTTGTTGTTGTTAAAATGTGTTATCTACATATACCAACCCCCCATGATAAATGTAATCATTATGTACCACAGCATCTACTAACAAAAATAACAATTTTTTTTCATAAAACAGTTTCACTATGTATTCCAGCGTGGCCTTGAATTTGCTGTGGCCCAGGTTAGCCTTAAATTCCTAATCCTACCTTAGCCTCCTAAGTACTAGGATTATGGGTATGCACCACCATACCCAATCTGAACATTTTTCACCTCTTAAGTCTTAGATATTTTATCTCCAGAAAATCTTTCCCAATGAAAGATGAAATTTAATACTCAATATATCTAATAAGCCACCCTCAAATCCCACCACACAGACCTCCATCTATGGATTCCCAGAAAGCTTCATGTGCATATACATATACATATGTGTAAGTATACATATAAATATATAGGTACATATATATTCCTTGATAATGAACAGACAATTTTTGTTTCTGAGAAATTTACCAAAATTATGCAACACCAGTGAATTTCAATTTAAGAAACTGTTATACGAAAAAGTATCTCCACAGCACAAATTAAGTTATGATTTCCTATTCATTTTACACACAGATTCCATGAAAGTGATCAGTTCTCCAAGTATAGTATGTGCTTAAATCTCTCCCATTACAAAACTCTATGTGTACACAATTTTCAGGAATATTTATGCCATATAACAAAGTTTACATATAAAGTTAAGTAAATGCTGAATTAAATAACACCTTCGGGTGGAAATTCCAAAGTATCATTTACACCATTTACGTACTTTTTTTTACATACCAGATGCTCAGAAACCAAAACTAAATCTGACACTTACAGTGTATGTCAACATGGGAGTGGGAATAGCAACAAATCTTTAGCTTTTTATATTATTTACACTGACACGGGCACAAACAGTAGTTCAAGTGAGGTTACTTAGAAAATGGTGGTGTTGATTTTCATCTTACTCTGAAAATAAAATTCAAACCATATTAAGCAGTTTTAAAATATAGGAAAACCGCATGTTTTGCAATCTAAGAGGCTTAACATTTTCTTCTATTGTTTCTTCCAAATATAGAATCCTGCCTTTTGGAACTAGAATAAGGGAAATAAAACAGAAAAGAGGAAGGTAAATCTTAAAAGAGGCATTTTACCACATGAATGATAAATAACACTTGTGTGAACTTCCTCAGTCTCTCTTATGTTTTAGAATTTGAGTCTGCTTATAACAACAACATGATTACTTTCATGTAGCATATTATCTAGCTAGGAAATGAAACACAGTGTTCATCAGTGTAGGCATGCTGTGTGCAGGAGAGACATTGAGACTCTCGTGCTCGACACTGGAGTTGAACAGTTTAATGATCTCCATCTGCCTTACAAAGAATTCCACATAAACAACAGCCTACCTGAATTGCATAGCGAGATCCAAAGTACAGTGAGTCCTAAAGAGGCTGCTGCAATTTCACGTCCCTTCGCCAAGCCATCCGCTTCTGTCAGTTACTCCACCACCACCCAACAGGGTGAAAACACAGCAGTGAAGCCTTGATCTTGTAACTCAAGTAGATTTGGTTTTTTACCATGTGTCACTAGTTAACCAGCTTTATAAACAGAGACTCTAAAACAAAACACATAATTTTCTTCCCATACCCTAACGCTTAACAGCTTTGGGCCTAACTGCTGAGAGGTTTGTTATGAACTGTAGCTACAGTAAGGTCTCAAATGCTCAGTCACTCAGCTCCCAGACTACTAACTGGAATTTCATTCCACATGTGCCCTTCACAATTAGCAGAGCTATTTTAGGCACTGACCTAAGTTCTCAGAGAATGTAAGCTGATGGCAAAGGGTGTCTAATGTGTCAGTTGCTTGGTTACAATAGAAAGCTCATATGTGAAGTTTACAGTCTATGTGTGGTGCTTCTTCAACACCCCACTATATGGAATTTTACTTTAGCTAAGGAAAAACACTTATTTCTTAAACACCCGGAGAGAGATCAGACCCATCACAGATAAATAAGCAGTTGCAGTTTGTTAGTGGTATTGATGGCCAAGGGGCATAGAATTCAAGATAGGCATGCAAGTGACTGGGACAGCTGTTTAATGAAACAATTTTAAATTCTGACTGGCAGTATCCAGTCACACAGTGCAAAAAGTCCCAGTAAAAGTAAACTAAATGCCCAAAAATCTTAGCAATATTATTTGTTACCTCTAAGGATCTTAGAGTAAAAGCTATAAATACAAAATACTCTTAATGTTTTTCATAATTACGAAGTGAATTGCCCTCCACAGTTTGACATTTACCTAGAATAGCATACTATTTCTAATAAAACACTCCATCTACTGGCTAATGTGACGACTCTGTAGACATATATCTCAGGAAAGAACCAAAAGAGAAAGAGTGTAAAGAAACTGCATTGTACCACCTTACCAGTGAGTCCCTCCATGCCAGCGAGGAGTATGCTACTCCCAGAGGCAACATGGGACACATGCACAAACCTTTCAACTTCCTCATCAACGCCCTCCCTACTCATAGTTTCCACAAAGGTCAGAATCCCAGGAGAGAATGTAAATTTCCCAGAGAGGACAGACCTAAGTTAGATACAAGGAAGCATTTGCTGGAGATTTGCTGAGAACTATTTAGAGAAAGAATCAGTCAAACTTCATGTTCAGAACCGTTTAAATTAAAGTGTGAATAAGTCTGTTAGCTTCAGTGTCCCAGAAGAAAGAGTACCAAAATGTATAAAGTCTGACAGTGCCTTCTCTTTCCCCGGTTACTGCTCTTCAAACTACTTGACAGTCGTCTCAATACTCCCCTCTTCTGGAAGCATTATGACTCTCATTTGCTGGCGGCATGTTTCCTCCTTGCTGTTCTCAGGCCCTGCCTCTCTCTGCCTGCCATCTTAATGGTCTCTTTATCCCTTCTTCTTCACCCTCCAAACAGGCAACTCTCGTCGGCAGTGGATGTGTCAAGTTCACTTTTGCAAGGCCAGTTTAAACAGTTCCAAATCCCTAGCAGATGCCAATGGCTGTTTGCTGAATGAATGAATTCTGGGATGTTATATAATCACCGAAGCACAGATGGCCTACTTCTAGGTTCCCACCCAACTTCTCTGGTTAGATCCGGGGCCAGTAGTTTTAAGAAGTTACAATGGATGTCGTGTAAATTTTGTCAAAACACAAATTATAAAATTCAATAAGTAACTGATGAAGGACTAAACAAACAAAACTATGTCAAAGATTTGGTAAGAGTGTGACCTAGAGCCTATTCCCAGTTCCAAACTTAACCCAGACATGCATTAGTCAGTCAGTG
>RJWT010042128.1:0-12194 GCA_004365215.1 Cuniculus paca
TTGCAGCATGAATATTGATTGTTGGCTATATGGAGAAATTAATCACCTTTAAGTACACAAAACAAAACAAAGAAACAAACAAAAATCTTGGTTTTCTCAACAACCAAATGAGGACAGATGAATGGACAGCCTCTAATGTTCTCAGTAATTTTCTAAGAGTTACTGAAGGTCTAACATAATTGACTGAAAGCATGTATTTTCCTAAGTAGCAATCTATACTCAGCATTTGGAATGGGGTTTACTTTACTCAACTTTAATTTCATTACTTCCCTCATTTTACTTTCCTTTTTAGAATATTACTCATTTGCTCCAGAAAGTTGGTCATAGAAATTGTACAAGTATATAAACATACACTGAGAGGTCACATTATTTTAAATTTCTTTTATCCAAAATTTGTAATGAATTAATTCAATTTTTGCTGTAAAAGAGAAAAAAGATATTTGTGACTATGTTAGAAGAAGAGATTAAAACTATGAGTGTAAATTTATCCTCAAGTCTAAGGTATATTATGGAATTCCCTCTTTACATAGTGAGTAATCCAGAATAGCATTCTAACAAGACATTGTGTTTAAACAATTTTAGAATAAATCTAGTAACTTTGAACTTTAACACATTTAAATTTTTTTTCCTAGAACATCTAATCTGTCAAATAATTATGAGTGTTGAACAGGTGTAAAATAACACGTAAATTCATGCAAATTGCTTTGCTTTCTTGTTACACTATAAAACTATTAAGTTTCACAAACTATATTTACAAGTAAAATTAACTCATGTAAAGTAATAGTAATTGCTAAAGATATCACTCAAAAGACAATAAATTTTCTCCCTAACCCTGGTAATATATAATTCCCTGAGTAATAACTGAGTGTATATAATTTTAAAACCTCATCTACATCCATAGCATAATCAAATATACAAATTTAGACTAGCAGGAGAAGGACTGTTTCCTTTTTAATTTTTATTTCTTTTTCAAAAAAGTAGATCACATGGTAAATCACTCTTCAGTTTGCATCTGTCTTTTTAAAGAACATTATGGACACCTTTCGGGTTAACAAATGAAACTTTTTTTCTGTTAAAAACACTATAATTTTATAGTGTTGCTGCACTATGATGTAATTTTATATTTATTTTTCAACTGATGTCATTTAATATAAATTCCCCAAATTGAGTTGGTGAGTGTTTTGTATATTTAACATTAAAACATAATCGTTAGATCATTTCCATTCAGATCATAGCCATTTATACTTCCACCAGTGTGCAAAACACTAATTTGCTTGTATCCTGTTCTGAAAGCAGTATAGTCACTATGTTACACTGTTGTATCATGTTGTGTAAATAGTATTATCTTTCTGTGTTACTATGGATTGGTAATGAGATTGCATGGTTTCTTTTTTACTGGTCTTTTGATTTTTTATGAATTATCTTTTCCTGTTGCAAGTGAGTTACTATTTTCTTATCAAATTATGAGAGCTAATTGATGACTATTAACTCATTACTCTTATGATGCCCCTTTAACCTACTTCTTAAAATTCTTATTATAATGTATCCATTTTTCCTTTTTCATTTTATTCATTTTTGTATTCTCTGTATTGCTTAAGAATATCTCTGTGTTATACAAATTTTTAAGTATATTTTTATTCCATCTTAGTATTTTAGATTTGTATTGGGAAATTGCATATATAAGTAAACCTATAAAATAACTTAGACCTTAAAACTTGACCTGAAGATACTTAAAGAAATTCCTAAATCTTACATGTGCAGATGATATTATAAAAATATCAGTTCATTCAGAATTAAAAACAAATATAATGTAATTCCCTTTAGAATTCCAGAATAGTTGAGTTTGTTTGTTTGTTTATTGAATTTCATTTCTGTTATGGTGACTGCATAGAGTGATTTAAAATGTATCTTGAGCTAGGCATGGTGACACATTCCTGTAATCCTCAGAGGCTGAGGCAGGAGGATATAGAATTTGAGCCCAACCTGGACACTTACTGACTTAGCAAGACATATGGCAAACTGCTAGACAGATAAACAGAAAAAAAGACAGACAAATAAATTTTTTTAAAAAATTAAATCATTTTTGGTTAAAAAAACCAAAGAATAATGAAATTCCTGTGAAATTAGAAAAGCAAATTGTCATCACATAATTCTCTGTAAGGATTATCTTTGAGTCACATGGGAAGGGAAGCCCCCCTAATTACATATCTCCAATGATTAGAACATTGCCAGTCAAGAAAAAGAGCTGTATATTTTGAATAAAAGTGAACAAGATGAGTAGCAAAGATAGGTCACTATAAAACCTTCTATCCTTCTCTTCCCTCCGTATACTTTCTCCTCTTCCTCCTCTTTCTTTTCTCATCATTCTTTTTTATCATTTCAAAGAATAAGAACATGTATAGTCCTAGTCACAGAGTTTGAAAGGAAAATGGAATATTTGTATTTCAGTGTAGGAACTGTGTTTCAAATGGTGGTTTATTTATTAATGATTGAGATTGATAATCTTCAGTGATAGTTGATTTCTGAATTTTCTTTGAGATAGAATCCTAAAATGAGGAATTAAAAATGTTAAAAACTTGCATAGCCAAATTGCTTTCTAGAGAGACTATGATCAAATTTCACTGTCACCCATAGTTTTTTCACAGAAACTTTTCACCAAGGCCTCATTAACTCATTAATATTAATGAGAAGACACATAAATAAAAATCTGTATTAGAAATTGCAACCATTGGCTATTTTGTGGAACTGAAGTGATAAACAGAAAATAAGTGAGTGTGGGACACTTTTGTCTTTGAATTTTAAATTATATGATAACATTAACTTCAAAAACAAACTTAAAATTAAATTTAAAATTATGCATTAACTTGGGAGAAAGAATATATTGTGTGATGTCCTTTTAAAATATATATTCTAACAGTCCAGTGGATTTATAAATTTCCTGTATGTCCCCTGTGAGTCATTCATTTTTCTTCTAAAACCACTTTCTCTCGGGATACTACTGTTTTTATTACTGGAATACCAAATTCTTCATAAATTACCCTATTCAAGTTGTTTTTATTAATTAGAAATGGTTCCTAACTTGTTGCTTTAAAATTGGCTTAAAATATTTAGCACATTAATTTTTATTTGCATATGTTCAACAAATTATTTATATTAATTTTGCTTAGAATATATTTTATTTACCAATTGAAGCAAACATCCTCTAATTTTTTTCTCATGTTCGTGTTTGTATCAATTTTACATATACTTTTTAAAAATTCACCAATAATTCATATCCTGGGGGCTCGGAGTCCAAAGATTATTTTTACAGTTTTTTATACAGTTGGCTGACTTAGTATAGTTTATTAAATAACTAATTTTTCTGCTGCAGTTAACCACTTCATGAGCATATATGCTAGTTCCAGGCTACTCTGTTCTTGTAACATCTGCCAATTCAAACACCAATTCTAAACTGTGTTATATAGTTTAGGTTTCATAGTATGTTCTCACATTATAACAAACTCTTATTTGTCAAATTGACTTGAAAGTTTTGCCCTTTAATCATTCATGCAAGTTTATACACTGTCAATCATCCCTCCAACTTTCTCCTCAGATCATCTCCAGAAAACTGTTATTTTTATTAAAATTTCCTTAAATCTGAAGATGCTCAAAGTTAGCACATGTACCTCTCCACATTTATAAATTGTTTTAGAAAGAACTAACAATGTTCATTCCATAGCTTTCCAAATACACATTAAGAAAATATAGTCCTGATTAAATTTGGTATGTTTTTAATACTGCATATTTAAAGCATTTAAATTATGATATAAATGATAGTAATAATAATTTTCTAAGTCATCAAACTTCACATTAATTTTTGAAAAGATCAGTTTAATCAGTTCCCATTTTCAAAAGTTTTTGCTGATTTTAGATGAAGGAATGTGTTTTGAAGTTTGATAACTTACCGATATAACTAGCAATTTACCAAAAGTCGGAAAAAAAAAACAGTAATTCTAACTTCAAATTTTATTTTCATAGAAGATAGTGAGCTAAAGGTATTTGTAGTCGCTAAATCTGTCTCCCTACTTCAAACAAGAGTCACTATAAAGATCAACTTCCTGTTTTATCCACAGCATTTCCATTTAACAGGACAGGAAATACACACATGAGATCCGGGTGGAACTGCGTTCTGGTTTAATGAAAGTAAACATAAAAGCTTGAAAACCACATCAGCTTTTGCTGAAATGTTTAGCTTGATGAAGTAGGGATCATAGAAACAATCTTTTTATTGCTTTCTTGTCAGAATAAATTTAGCATATTGATTTCAGAGGTTCCCAAGCAAATAATTTGATAAAATACTTACTTAACTGCTCTTATTAATTTTAAGGCCCCTCTGCCATGTGTCACAGGGGAGCATAGCAGATCTCTCCAATTATAAAAAAAAAAGTTTATTGATGTATGGCAAGTGTAAACCACTGAGGTCCTTGGCAACAGTAAAATGGCAAATTAAAACAAAACCACATGCAAGTCGAAGTGAGTCACTGGTCACTGAGCATTTAAGAAGGGATCCCAGGCAAATAAACAATCAGTCCATTGGTTAGTTATTGCTAGCACTAAATGAATAAAACTCTTGAGAAAAAAATCATGGCAGTATGGTGACAATCTGTGTTAGGTTTATTGAGTCCTATGGAAATGGCTGAAATGTGCACCTGGCTGCTGTGAAACTGAGGAATGTAGGTACGGTGGCCAGGCTGAAAGATGCCTCTTATTTGAGATCCACTGATGAACACCAGTAACTTAATGGCATCCTGAAAAACAGCTGGGACCTAACCCTCAAATATTGATTTAGTGTTTACAAATCTGGTTCAGTTTCTGGGCAAACAGCTTATATAAACATAGTGTACCATCTGGTTTTATGGTTCAAGTGTTTCAACTACACTTTTTCCTAGGTGTAGGGACTATGATTAATTTCAGCAATTTATAGTATGCCTTCACTTCCTGTAAGGTAATTAAGAACCTGATGATATTAGCAACATTTGGATTCTGGGAGCATAAAATTTTTTAGATGATGGTTAATACCAAGAAAAGAAATCACTACCTGCTATGGTTCCCGTAAAAGGGTGTCAAGTCTAAATCATCTTAGGCATACATTTTCAGGGCAAGAAAGAAGTGGATTTTTACAGACAGTGTGTACTTTTGTTATGCCACATTTACCACACATTATCAAAGGCAAACACAGGGAAAGGAGAGGGTTCACAGAGACAAACCAGTTTGGAACTTTATGCAAACAGCTATAGTGGTTCTAAGGATGGTAGCCAAGCAGAGTCTAAAAGTGGAACTGAGGTTAACCTCAAAGTGCCTGGAATTCGCACAGTAAAAACACTGCCATTAAAACCTTGCATTCTTTCCTCACTAATCTGGTTTTCCTGCAGCATTGTCTTTCCAGGATGGCTCAAGAGACTGCATTTCAACAAGTTCTATTCTTCCATAACTAAGCAAGCCTCTCCATTTAGTAAGAAAGAGCTCTTTAGGGTTCATAATATGCAGTCAGAGAAGAGCCAAACATGCTCTGCTGACTCCTCTATTGCACATTTTAGGAGATATATTAATTATTAAGAGCCCCCAGGTTAAGCTTTCTGTTTCTCATATGCCTCTACTCAAAACAAATTTATACTCAGCATAAACAAAATTCTAATAGCAATTTAAAGCACAATGAGGCTCCTTATATTGTAATCTCAATTTAAACTCTACCTTGGTTTTTACTTTTCTTTTTATTTTTTTCTGCATCAATTTATCTTTTCTATTGCTAAGCCACTTGCTCTATGGTTGATACTTACTTTAGAATGATGAGTTATAAGTTAAGAATTGCAAATAATTTCATGAGTAACTTCATTTAATTGTGCCTCCCAAAATCACTTTACCTCTTCCTCTGACTATACTACATGCTCTTGAATATTTTGATACTTGGTGGTATGTCTGCTACATTGTGGAAGCAATAAGTAAGTCCAAAAAAATTGGGGGATCGAGTTAAATTGTTTACTGTATTTTAGACTACTGTAACATGAGAAAATTGAACTAACTGGCCTATCAAAGATATTTCAAGAGTCAGGCATGGTGGCACACACCTGAAATCCCAGCAAAAAAAGGCAAATATCACATGGTCTCACTTATGTGTGGATTCTAAAAATGTTGATCTCATAGAAGTTGAGAATATGTCAGTAGTTACCAGAGACTGAAGTAGATAACAGGAACAATGGTAAAGGGAAAAACGGAGCAATGAATATCAGGTTAGAGGTAGCAAGGAGTGAGAAATCCTGCTTTTATTGTACAGTAGGATGACTATAGAAAACAATAATTACAGATTGCACATAGTAGAAGAAAAGAATTTCAATGCTGTTATGGTTTGTATCTGGATATCCCCTAAGACTTACACACTCATAGAGGAGTGGTCTTTTTGGAGGCAGCTGAATCTAGTTTGTGACTGATTCATGGTATAATGCTGGGATTAAGGGTATGAGTGCTACACCCACCCTCGGGTAGGTGGCCTGTATACAATACAATATAAGGGACACAAAGATCTGTCTCTCTCTCTCTCTCCCTTTCCCTGTTTCTCATTGCTTTTGCTGGCTTCCACCACCATGATCTGTTGTCCCTCTACCATATGCCACCCTGCCATTAAGTCAGTTGATATGAATTGAAACCTCCACAAGCCATGAGCCAAATAAACGTTTCCTCCTCTACCTTTGGACATCAGGTATTTTGTCTCAGAAATGAGAAAAATAGCTAAGACAGGCACATGTCAGCAGGTAGAACCAGCAGTGTGGACAAGTCTGAAACAGCAATGAGAATATAAGCCAGCAATTGGTACGTTACATGAATAAACATGGTGCTCAGGCACACAGACAGGTGGAAAAGAATCAGGCGGGGCTACAAATCCATACCAAAGGGCTCTTGAAGAACTCCAGCAACAGAAGACCAAGAACCTACTTTTCCAATTTATTAAGGATGCAAATTTGCTATATATCTATTTGGCTCAGCACCCAGTCCTGCTTTTAGAAGACATCCTTGAGGAGCAGAAGTTTCCTAGGGGTCTGGGATTGCATTTTGCTTTAGCAGTTTGTCATTTTCTAGTCCATTTTTTAATTTTATTTTGTTTTCTGTGTTGATGCTTGCCAATTTCTTATGGTAGATAACTTTGTCACTAGCACTGAGGCAATCCCAGACCCCTAGTCCATCCAGCACAAGTCCAGAGCATTAGGAGACAGAGGAAATTGGAAGCCATGCACTGGAACTTTCTGAAATGATAGCAACAGAAGTGAAAAAGACAAATGGAAGATGCTATAAGAAAATGATCTCTCTAGTACAAAAAGAAAATATGATCAAACTGAAAGATACTAGAGAGACACAGATTTAAAAAAAAAATAAAGAGCTTAGGAAAATGATGAAAATCATGAATGCCCAACATAGGAAAGAAATGGAATCCATGAAAGAGATCCAAACAAAAATCCAGATTAAAATCTCCATTGAAAGTATATACAAAATATTGAATGAAGGCAAGGATAGAATATCAGATCTACAAGACAGGATTGTAGCTAGTGGCCATGGAAAGAAAGATATCTTAAAAATAGCAAAAGACCATGAAAAATCAATTCAAAAGCTATAAGAAGAGGCAAAGAAGAACTACATAAGATTGACTGGAATCAATAAGACAGCTAGAGACAGTGCAATTGCCATAAAAATCCTCTTCATGAAAATAATAGCAGAAAACTTCCCAAGCATGGATAAAGAATTTGACATACAAATAAAAGAATCATATAGAACTCCAAACGGTCACAATCAAAATAAATCTACACCAAGGCTTATAATAATCAAGTTTCCAGAAATTCAACACAAAAACGGATGATTAAAAGAGTTAGAGAAAAGAAATTATTATTAACAGATTATTAAAAGAGTTAGAGAAAAGAAAAAATCCTCCATAAAGGAAAGCACATCAGAATTACAGCAGACTTCTCAACACAAACTCTCAAATCAATGAGAGAATGGAATGAGCTATTTCAAACCCTAAAAGAAAACTGCCTCTAACCCAGATTGTTGTACTCTGTAAAACTGTCTTTCAAAATCAATGGAGAAAGAAGGCACTTCATAACAAAGAACAACCGAAGAAATCATGACCAACAAACTACCTTTCAGAATGCTCTAAACAATGTAATAGAAAGAGAAAACAAAGACCACAAGCACAAAACACCAACAGAAAAGCCACCAGGCAGGACAAGCAATTAAACAGCGGAGGAAAACAGGGAATCAACAACAGGAAAATAATTTGAGAAAGATAAGCCAGAACATACGTGTTGTAACCATTGACATAAATGGTCTCAATTCACCAATAAAAAAAAAAAAAACAAGACTAGCTGAATGGATCAAGAAGCAAGACCAAACAATATTCTGCATTGAAGAAAGATATTAACTCAAAAAGAAATTCATAGACTGAAAGGATGGAAAACAATACTCCATGTGGCAGGATTCCAGAAAAAAGCAGGGATAGCTATTCTATTTGCATACAATGTGAATTTCAAGCCAAGGCTGATTAAAATAGAAAAAGAACATCACTATGTAATTGCTTAGGGAAAACTCCAAGAAGAAGTGAAAACAATCATAAATATATATGTACCAAATACTGGTACACTCAACTGCATAAAACAAATATTAATGGACATAAAAACTCAAATAAGCACTAACACAATTGTAATAGAGTACCTTAATACCCCACTCTTACAATTAGATAAATCAACTAGACAAAAAAGTCAACAAAGAAATAGCAAAATTAAAGCATACCTGTGAACAAATTGACTTGGTAGATGTCTACAGAGTGTTCCACCCCAAAACATCAGAATATACATTTTTCTCAGCTGCACATGGGACAGTCTTCAAAACAGAAAACATATTAGCCCATAGAACATACTTAAGTAAATGCAGAAGAACTGAAATTATTCCATGCATATTATCTGACCATAATGAAATGAAACTGGAAATCAAAGGCAAAGAAACTACAATAACTACATAAACACCTGGAAATTAAACAACACCCTCCTGAACAACCAATGGGTTAAAAAGTAAACTAAAGAAGAAATTAAATGGTATCTGCAAATAAATAATAATGTTGATAAAACATACCAGAACTTAAGGGACACAAACAGTCCTATGCATGAAATTTATAGCAATGAATTCTCATGCCAGGAAAATAAAATGAGCACAAATAAACAGTCTAACATTGAACCTCAAACTTCTACAAAAAGAACAAATCAAACTCAAAGCTCATATAAGAGAGGAAATTATAAAAATCAGAAAAAAAATTAATGCAATTGAGACTAAGAAAACATTATAAAGAATCAATTAATTGAAAGGTTAGTTCATTGAAAGACAAAATAAAATTGACAAACCCTCAGCCAATCTTATCAAAACAAGGGGAAAAAAGACTCAAATTGAAGCAACTAATAATTAAAAGAGTGAAATTACAATGGATCCTGCAGAAATTCGGAAGATCATTAATACGTACTTCAAGAATCTGTACTCTAGCAAGATGGAAAATACCACAAAGAAAAGGACAGATTCCTGGACACATATGAATTGTCAAAACTCAATCAAGAAGATATAAAAATTCTAAATAACCCAACATCAGTCAATGAGCTTAAAAATATAATTAAAAACTTATCAACAAAGAAAAATACAAGCCCTGATTCAGTGCTTCAATCTACAAGAAATTTAGAGAAGACCTAATGCCACTAATGCTAAAATTCTTTAATGAAATTGAAAGGAAAGAAATTGTCCCAAAATCATACCTGGAAGCATTACCCTCATACCAAAATTAGGTAAGGACCCAACCAAAATAGTAACCTAAATAGATTCAAAAATCCTCTGTAAGACACTAGCAAACAGAATGCAGCAAATCACCAAGAAGATTATATACTCTGACCAAGTAAGATTCATTCCATGGTTGCAGGTATGGTTCAATGTATGCAAATAAATAAATGTATTAACAGAACCAAAGACAAAAATCACATGATTGTCTTAATGGATGCAGAAAAAGCATTCGAGAAAGTCCAAGAGCCTTGCATGGTAAAAACCTTACATAAAATTGGCATAGATGGTCTTTTTCTCAATCTGATAAAAGTCATCTATGACAAACTAACATCATACCAAATGATCAAAAACTGAAACCTTTCAAGCTAAAATCAGGACTAGGGCAAGGAAGTCCATTATCACCACTCTTACTCAATATAGTTCTGGAAACATTAACCACAGCAATTAGACAAGAGAGTCAAATAAAAAGAATAAGAATAGGAAAGGAAGAAAAATTATCATTATTTGCAAGTGTCATGGTACTGTACATAGAAAATGCCAAAAACTCCAACAAAAGACTTCTAGATTTAGGGGAAGGCAGAGGCAAGTCCTGCTCCTGCACACATTCCAGACAACATTGGGAGAACCAGTAACCAGCTCAGAGGGAAGGCGGAGGCAGGCCCTGCTCCCGCATGCAACCCAGCAGACAAAGGGAGACACTGTTCGCTAATAAAGACCTCAGAGGGAAGACAGAGGCATGCCCTGCTCCTGCAAACACTCCAGCAGCCCTCAGGATGCCTCCACCTCAGGTAAACAACACAGGCTGGGAAAAACTGAAGTGGGGCCTGCACCTTAGCATGCAGTGGCCACCATTGGATATCTGCGGCCATCACTGGCCTGGAGAACCAAACAATCACACTCCAGAGAAATTGTAGCCAATGTAGGAAGTGCCTGGGACCCCACTACCCTCTTGTTTGGAAGAATCCAAGAAAATGTCAAGAAGAATAAGTAAAATGCATTCCCTGGACTCCAGCCCAAGCAGAGCAAGTCCAGGAGATGAAAACATGGAAGAGATTGGGAGTTGCACACCTGAAGTTTCTGCAGTTATGGCAACTGAAGTAAAGAAACAACTCCATGAGGCTATAAAAGAAATTAGAACAGAAATACTATCTCAGGTAAAAGAAGAAATGAAAAACATAATAAAAGAATGGCTAAGCTTCTCTAAAGAAGACATAGATTTAAAAAAAAAATAGATGAGCATAGGAAAATGAAGGAAACCATGAATGAACAATATGAGAGATTTCGAAAGCATGAAACAGATTCAAAGAGATATCCAGGAAATTAAAATCTCCATTGAAAACTGGCAAAAGTTCTTGAAAGAAACTGAAAATAGACTTTCAGACCTTGAAGACAGGTGTGCAGCTTGTGATCGGGAAAGGAAAGACCTCTTAAAAATAATGGCAAATCAGGAAATAACAATTCAATGACTACAAGATGATGTAAAGTGAAATAATTTAAGAGTGATAGATATCAAAGAAGAATCAGGGGTCAACACAAATAACATTAAAATTCTTTTTACAGAAGTAATAGCAAAAAACTTCCCAAATAACGGAAAAAAACCAGATATTCAGATGCGTGAGGCATATAGAATTCCAGCTAGCCATAACCAAAATAAACCTACACCCAGATATATAATAATCAAGATTCCAGAAATTCAACACAAGAACAGAATATTAAAAGCTGTTAGAGAAAAGAAACTGATCACTTAGAAAGGAATACCCCTCAGAATCACGACAGACTTCTCAACACAAACCATCAGTCAAGAAGAGCTTGGAGTGAAATATTTCAAGTCCAGAAAGAAAACAACTTCCAACCCAGATTGATGTACCCTGCAAAACTCTTTCAAAATTAATGGAAAAACAAGATACTTCCATGACAAAGAACAACTGAAGGAATTCATGACTGCCAAACCAACCCTACAAAGAATACTGAAGGACATATTAGAAAGAGATTTAAAAAAAAGCCGACAGTTCCAAAAACAGTGGCAGAGGGGGATCATTGAGTGGGATGGACAATAGAATGGAGGGGAAAAGTAGACATGCAATGGCAGGAAAATAGCATGGCATAGATGAGCCAGTGCATGTTGGCCATAACCACTAATACAGATGGCCTCAATTCACCAATAAAAGAAATACAGGCAGAGTGGATCAGGAAACAAGTTCTATCAATATGCTTTATCCAAGAAACACATTTAACTCAAAAGAAAATTCATAGATTAAAACTCAAAGGAGAGGAAACAATGCTCTATGTGACAGGGAACCAGAAAAAAAAGTAAGGGTAGCTTACTCATCAACTGCAGAATGGAAAGGAAAGATACG
>RJWT010042129.1:0-12198 GCA_004365215.1 Cuniculus paca
TTTGTGTGGAGGAGATGGCTGTGGCTGTCTTTGTCACCAGACATGGAGTTTGTGAACAGAAGCAAAATTTTGTTGAAGGCTTTCAATTGTGAACCGAACTGTTTGTGAACAGAAGTGCTCGTGAACCGAGGTATAACTGTAGTTATACCTGCAGTCCTAATGCCCAGTTTACTTACAGCCCAGTGTTAAATTTGGTTTCATCGCTTTAATAGTTTATGGTCACTATCTCAAAACCACCAGTCAGATATCCCAGTGAGGAGTTGTGATTTAGCAGACTTTCAGAAGGCAACGGTTACAAAGTTTCAAAATGAAAGTACAAAATAAAACCAAGCAGAGCAAAACAAATTGAGTTTGTCCAACAGTTTTGAGTCTTTTTCAAGAATCTGATTGCAAATGCTTTAGAGAAGAAACAGAATTGTGGATGACAGAAGACAGAACGGCCAGTGGCTAGACTTCTGATTAGTTTAAGAATCTACGAGATAATTTAGTTATTTGTTTTACGCAGCTTTTAACACAACAGTCATCATTGACATTTTGTCAGGGTTAATGGGCTGCCTTTGGTTTATAGATATATTTCTTAGATGATTAATAGCCAGTCCTTTTGATTATCAGAATGGTGCTATCTTTAAAATTTTTATATAGGGTAACATCACTGACAAAAATCAAAGGACAGACTTAGACATTTTACACATTTAGTAAATCCTGTTAATGACCGCATCGTTACCTGATACATGAGTGATACCGTCTAAACCACAGGCTGGTTTCCTTGTGTCAGAAACCCCATGGTATCTTGGATTTTCCAATGCTCCATGCATGATGCATTTTTTTTCTTTCGTCTGAGTTAACTCGCAGATGTTTACATTTCAATTAGGACCGGCTGAGCAGCAGACTTCCAAGCAACCTCAAGTAGTAAATTATCTTCGTGCCAGCACAAGGCAGAAAGAGCAAGCTAACCTTCTGATTGCAGTTTGAGAATGAGCCCAAGGTTGGTTACAAATGTTTCAGGCCTGTCACTTAGACCAAAATATCAATGTTAAACCATAGACTTGAAAAGTAAATTTACTGGGCAGTCAAGACACACCTGGTGGCCCTGCAGTTTGTCTGGAAGGTGCTTTGCCCTCCCTTGGCAGCCAGAGAGGGGTTAACCCCGGCCTGACCAGCCGGGAGGAGCCAGTGCAGGCTGCGTGCACCCGGACGTCACATTGCTGCCTGATGCCCAGTCCTGCAGCCTGACTCAACTCCCCAGCAGCTTGGGTTTAGGCTCTGTCTTCCCAGTGACTTTTACCGCAGCCCCTGAGCAGGATTACCCTGCTGCTTTTCTTCCTGTACCTGCCTGGCACGGGGCTGAGCGTGGCGCTCCCAAGGAGCCGTCCATGGTCACAGAGATCTTTGGTTTGCTTTAAATCATATTATTTACTAACAAAAATATTTCCCTTAATCTCAGGGATTGGGCAGAGTCCCAGAAAGTATGACACAAATATAAGAAGTATTTCTTTGTAAGAGTTTAGGGATTGAATTTAGACCAGTCCCTAAGAATGCAGCCGGAGGGTGAGGCAGGAGTAGAGGACCAGGGACCCATCACTGGGTCCTGTCAAGGTGCAGCGTCCACCCAGAAGGTACCCCTAGAGGGTGACAGGCCTTCTACCACCCCTAGACCCCTAGAGGGACTTGGGGAGGAGCCGGGATCTGGGCATCCCTGAGAATGAGCACCTCTGACTCAGAAAAGTGAAACCCACTTTCCCTTTGGAGCCAACCATGGTGCTGGGGCTGGACTGTCCAGCTGGCTGAGCGGGGCAGACTTCGGAGAAGAGACTCACAGGGCAAACATGGCCAGACATGGACCGAGAAGAGACGGGAGACTCAGCCTCCTGGAGAGGCAGGAAGGGGCCTGGCAGCCTTCGGATTTCTCAGATCAGGAATTTCAGGCGGGAAACAGGCAGAGGCCACAAACCTCAGGCAGGGAAAGGAGAGTGAGAGAGAAGGAGTGAGACGAGGGAGAGTCCCCACACGGGCCACCGACCTGCCATGTGAGGTGTGGCACGGGAAAGGCTGGTGCCGTGAGCAGTGAAGGAATTTACCAATAGTCGAGGGATATACTGCCGAGATGGCAGTGGGAGAATTTAAGAAGGACCTTGCCAGTTGGGCGAGAAGCTGAGACTTTTATACAGGCTCGAGGATGTGAATGGCGTAAGTGTCAAAATGAGCTCCATAAAGGCTTTCTTTGGGGCGCCTTGCACTCTGTACCTCACCAGAGCCCCTGTGCAATGTCAATCATTAGCCGTGGAAGGAGCCAACTTGCTGAGTTTGCTACTGTGGCCCTAAAGGCTCACAATAAGGATGCCCATGTGTATCAGCTCCATAAAAAGGGTCTCAGGCCACTGAAGGAATACGCGTGTTTCGCACCAGGGCATGCTTACTGTTGACTTGTGTGTGTGGTTTAGTGGGTGTGCCGTGCTAGGGTTACTTAGTAGGTGCTGGCTCGCAGGAATCTGACAGGCAAGCAACTGGGTGTACTCCAACTGTGCCACCTGTGAGGCAGGATAGCAGAGTTAAAAGTAGAGAGGAGACAAGGAAATCATAACTAAAAAACTGTACTTGTAAGAGGACTGCAGCTTCCTGGAACCAACCGAGGTTACTCAAGGTGCTACATACATATCAGAATTCCTTTGGGTGAATGTAAACTCTTCCCCTACCAGACCAATCCCACCCAAAATTCCTTAGGAACACTACTGACAGTCTGTAAACTGGCTTGAGAGAGAAAGCAAGGAGCAGGAGCCTGATCCAAAGATAAAGGAGCAGGCCATGTGAACCTAAAGATCGTTCAAATTACCTGTTAAAAGGCCCATACCTGTAGTATGGGCTGGTACCTTTCGTGGGGGGCACCTTTTCCTGGGCCTTTCCGCTCCTTCCAGAAAAATATAAATATTTCCAGCTCCAAACTGGAATGTGTCTCATTTCTCTGAGCACCCACACGCCACTCTTGGGTGAGCCCTAAATCTCTAATAAGCCCTTCTTGGGCCTCCTTCTGACGAGTCCTGAAAATTCTTTTTCTGTGATGGGAGCCATGAACGTGCTATAAAAAGGGTGTGTTAGGTTCCTTAGTTCAGCTTCTGGAATCTCTCAGACCAAGCCCAATGACAACGGTAGATTAACTCGTTTTCCGCCTGTTTGGCCTCACAGTAGCTTTGCAGCAAATGCAAATCCATTCTCACCTTCCACTACAGTGTTTCACGGGTGTGCAGGTACTCAGCGCAGTCCCGACCTTCCCTCCTGTGTTTGTAAGGCTGCTGGCAGTCTGCCACCTAGCCACTGGCGATCACCAAATAAAGTGTTGTCATTATTATTATTTTGAACAAAGTGTTACATGTTAGACCCACCAAGAAAAAGAGAGAGATCTTATGTTATCATTGTTCATTTTCTTGTACTCTTCCCTTCTTTATGTAGATTCAAGTTTCTAACCTCTGTCATTTTTCTTCTCTCTGAGCAATTTCCCTTCAACATAAATCTACTAGGCTATAATTCCCTTCAAGTTTTGGTTCAGAAATTATTTCTTCTGCACTTTTATATGATTATTGAGTATAGAATTCTAGTTGGGTGGATTTTTTTCTCTTTTCCACAATTAAATACCACACTATCCTTTCTTGGTTGCTAATGAGGACGTCAGTAGAATTCTTAACCCCTTCTTTGGTCATTTTCTAAGCATTTGTTCTTCAGTTGCTGAGTGAGAGAGGTTATGGGAATCTTAATTATATTTTTTTCATTTCTTCTTTTAGTCCTGTCAGGTTTCTGCCCTGCAAATTTTGAAGCTCCGCGTTTCTGTTGTTTGTGTCATCTTGTTATTTTCAGAGGAAGCCTGGTAAAATGTTCCCTTTCTCTCTGGGAATATTCCTTTCCCTGAAATGCAGTTTATCACTAATGTAGAAACCCAGTTTTCTCGTCATTAGTGCTTTTCTGTTATCTCTATTCCTTCTCTTATTTTCACCTATTTGCATCTCTATACTTACGGGTTTGCTCCCCCCACCCCGCCTGTAGAACACCTTGTAACCTTTTCGTCAGAAACCCAACATTCTGCACCTGGAAATAACTGGGGCCAACCAGCCTTTATCATGGCGTTGCTTGTTAACTGGGCCGGGAGCTGAAGTGTGGTTAACGTGTGCCGCAATTGTAAATTCCAGAGATTTCAAATTTCCTTTTTTTTTTTTTTTCTTTCCTGTTGTCCTTAAGTTTTTCTAAGAACCGCTTCTGAAGCATAGTCTGTGCTGTGTGTTCTTGGCCCCGAGCCCACTCGGGTGCCCTGGAACCCTGTGGATGTGGGAGGAGTGGGGCAAGGAGACAACTGCTAGACCACTAAGTGCCTGTAGCTGTTAATGGTTCTGGGTCCCTGGGCTAAGGCCTTTCCCAGTGAGCTGTTCTGTATCTTTTCCACTTCCCCCCACTTAGGTGAGCTGGGAAGCCTGCAGGGACCTGGAGTTGGTAATTGCCCTTTCTCAGAGCTGAAATAAGTCTGTGATAGTCTTTCCCCTGCTGAGGAGGCCTTTATTATGGAGATGTTCTGAGAGTATTTCAAAATGGTCCAATTTCCCTTGTCTCTTCTTGAGACAGGAGGGGATTTCTCTTGGCTTTTTATGGTGAGCCCTGGTTGATGGGAGATAAAACCTGATCAAGTGGTAGGAGGACTGAGAATGAGACCTCCGGGAATTCGCACTCTGCTGTGAGCCCCACTCAGCTGTACAAACCTGTCCCAAATACCGAGGCGAAGCTCAGGCAGCTCCTTCCCTGCTGGCTTCTGACACAGGTCCGCAAACCTCAGCCCTGACCCTGCATCCCCACGTCTCCTGGACCAGGGCCTGGTGACCCCTCAACCTCAGTTCTCTGGTGGGTCAGAGACACTGATTTCACCTTATTCAGCTTGAATATGGTATTTTGTAGTAAGGATGGAAGTGATTATTTTCAAGTAAGCTACACATCAGAGCTGAAATGAGAAGTCCCTGTTCCTGCTTTTTAAAACCCAGTCTGATAATCTTTGCAAAAGTAACGACTAATGGAAACCCTTTACATATTTAATTTAATATTTAGACCTTGTTATTTCTTCCCTTGCCATACCTTCTTTGTTGCTTTCCCTCTTTTCTTCTGCATTACTTTGGATTCATTAGTTTTATCATTCTAGCATTATACCTCCTCTGTAGACATATGGACAATTATTCTTTATGCTTTAAGGATGATTTGTGATATGAACACTTCGCTTATTGCTTCTACCTTCAGAAACTTCTGCTGTTTCATGAATTCCATAAAAATATCAACTGTATGTTCCAATTTCTCTTTTCTGTCCTGTGTGTGTATTATTGCCATGCTTACATACTTTTACAAACTGTTTCCGACTCCACAAAACATTAGTATGAATTGTGCTTTGAACAGTTCTGCCATTTTATTCCTGTCCCTCCATTGTGTAGATCCGAGTTTTCACCCTGTTCTGTTTCTTTCAGGGCAAAGAACTTCCTGGATGATTTCTTATAATGTAGATGTGCTTTTGGTGACTTTTCTCAGTTTTACTTGTTTCAAAAAGTCTCAATTTCGGTTTGATTTTTGAAGGCTAATTTCAGTAAATGGAGAATGCTCCATGAATATCGTTTTATCATGTGATGGAAATGCTTTTTTTCGTGGTCTTTTAGCTTGCAGCGAGACAGCAGTAACCATTTTATCAGTGTCCCTGAATATGCCCTTGTAAATAATTTTGTTTCTGGATCCTTTTAAGATTTTGCCTCCACCACTCACCACCCGCCTCTAGGTCTGTTAAGGCGGAATTAGCAAATGAAAATTTCGTGCATATCCTCCGGTCATGTATTCAGCACAGTCGCCCGTGAAGGCATCCAGCAGATTTTTCATTTCAGATACTTTTCATCTTTATAAGTTGCATCCGTCTCATTTTTATGGTTTCTATATCTTTCCTTTTTTTGTTCAGGTTTTCTTTTAAATCCTTGCCCATATTTCTAATGGACATTTCAGGAAGTGATTGTCTGCTAATTCCCACACCTCTGTCATTTCTAGGTCTGTTTCCCTTTGATTTTTTGCCTTTGTCTACGGCTCATCTTTTCCTGGTTTTTAATCGGCCTAGCAGTTTTTAACTGGATGCTGAACCCGTGCATGCTAAATTATTGAGTGTCTAGATTACGTTGTTTGTCTAAAGAACATTGGAGTTTGTTTTAGCAGGCAGCTAAGTTGCTGCCGCTCAAATCGTTTGGAGGTTTATTTTTAATCTTTGTGGAGGCACATTTCAAGAAGGCTTTCTGAGAGATAAGTCAGCGGACCACTTGGCTGTGCCCATCTTGAGGGCTCCTGGTCACTCTGGGTCCTGTCCTCCCCTGGTTCATCTGATGCCAATTTACGCCAGTCCTGAAAGAGCTCTGGGAATTATCCAACCTACAGCTCTCGAGGGGCTGTTTTTATCAGCTCCACAGAGCTTCCCCTGTACACGGGCAGGCATAATTGTGGCCTTGTTTGTAATAGGAAAGCAAATTGGAAACAACTGAGGTCCGCGCGTGCGCGCGCGCGCACACACACACACACACACACACATTCATATCAACATAGTTACATCTCAGAAACATAATGTTGAGTGCAACAGCAAGCCTAGCGCAATAGCATTTATGAAAATGTTTTAAAACACGCTGCAAACAACACTATGAATTATTCATGGATGCCTCTTTCCGTAGGTGTAAATACGAAAACAGTGCTCTAGAAAATTACACCAAGTTCAGGAGGGGAAAATTGCATTGCCTACGATGAGAGCTTACCCCGGGGTTGGGGGTACAGGCTGGAGAAGAGACTGCAGCTTTATCTGAAATATTCTTTTTTTTTTTTTTTTGCCGCATATTCTTTTATAAAAAAAGTCAAATGATTGTGACAAAATACGAATACTTGTCACCTGGAGGTGGTGGTTGCACAAGTGTTTGTGTCGTGCTTTTTAGTCTAGTATCTTAATTTCTTAGGAAAGAAAGGACCAGACAAGACAATTCTGGCTGCCTACATAAAAGTGTGGTTTATATTTAAAAAACAAAGTGGAACAGGCAGAGGCAACTCCCCCTGCTTCTGGGTGACCCTGGCTCTCTAATCCAAGCTACTCTCCTCCCTGCAGGAAGTCCTGCCAGCTGGTGGGGGAGACATGCACAGTGTTAAAATGCTGACAAAATTTCATTTCACAGCATTTGTTCAGAGGAACAGGCTAGAATATGGGGGGGTACAGGGGGAGGAGGAACGGGGAGCTTGCGTTTAATGGGGGCAGCTTGGGGGACAGGAAAAAGTTCTGACACCTAAAGGTGTGGATTTGGCTGATGCATGACAGTGCGAATGTACTGCCTGCCATCCAGCCGTGTGCTGAAAATCGGTCGTAATGGTCAGTTTTTATGTTATGTATATTTTAGCACAATAGAAAAACAAAAGACTGAAGAGCATTGAGGAAGAGTAACTATTGTTTCACAATCTTTACGTTTCATGCATTTAAACAACTGGAAACTCAAAACCTTGCCAGTGGAAGACAGCAATTTCAGAAGAGTCAGGAGCCCAGGAGGCTGAAAGCGGCCTCGGCATTCACCCTGCTTCTCTGTCTGTTCATGGCTTGGGGTCTGCTCCTGCCCTGCCTGTCAATCTTCCAGATTGGGGGCTCACAGCATCCTCTATCTCAGTGACCCAAGTAGGAGAATTCGAATTTCCCTTCCCTGAAGGAGGAGCTGCGCCGGTGATGCCCATTAGCCCGCCGGGCTCTCAGCAGCGAGAGAGGTGAGAGAGCAGAGCCTGCAGGAGAGAGGCGCCCGTGCAGCGTGCATTAAGCAATTTAAGTGGCGAGGCCGTGCGGGTAGCCGGGGAGGCAAAGATGCATTAGTGCAAATGAGAAGCCTCTCTAGGGCCAAGGCTGTGGAGGGGCTGGCGCGAGAGTGCATCGCACGGTCTCTACGAGCCACTTTGTCAGGGCCCATCAGACAGAAAAATTGGCCTGGGGCTTTTAATGTGCAATTTGGAGAATTAGTTTCAATTAGTAGAGAGACATTTTAAATCTGGAGAAATATTCATTCAGCCTTCATAGACTCCATTTAGCATGTAAAACCCACTCTCAGCATTAACAGGATCGTAAAGCACATAAAACTAGAAAGGACCTTAGAAATTATTCTGGGCAGCCCTCCAGCGTCCATGGGGGCACTGAGTGATGGAGTCCACGCTGCAGCTCTGTGCGTGAGCACATGTGTGTGTTTGCCAGTGGCTTGAATACAGGGTAAGTGGCTAAGTGACCCTTTTAGCCAGCCACATTGCTCCTTCACTGGCCTTAAGTGAGCTGATAAATCAGACCCAGCTGCAGGCCAGGGTGCAGCCCGGCACAGTGTTGTATAAAAGGCCCTCACACAGTTTGTCCCTAGAAACCTGAGCTTGTGCTCCTGTTGCCACCGCACCCAAGGGAACCTCTTGGATCCCTCAGCTGGGCCCGGAGCTCCAATGAGCGGCCAGGTCCACCTACCTCACAGGGTGCTTGCTTTATGGGAAATTAAGGGACAGAGTCTAGCACAGAGTAGAGCCTCAGTGAGCTCCTCTCCGTGTGAGAGGTCTCCGGGCAGCTTACAGGAGGACACAGTGTGGCCTCAGCACCACCACGGTCCATTTTGTGGCATCCGGAAGCGACACTCGTGGTGTAAAGCAGATCTGACTTGTTTACATCACTCTCACCACTGCCTCCTGCTAAGGGCTTGGTTGTTTCTTTTCTTTTTCTCTTTGCCTAGAGGCAGGAGTTGTCTTTAATCAGCGGAAGGTAATTTAGTATCCCTCACATCAGTCTGCCAGGAAAAATAAGCCATTAATTTCCTGGAGATTCCAAGAAAATGTATTTATTTGTTATACTACAAACATATTGAGAGTGCGGTATTGAAATGAAACTATGCTGACTCCCCTGTTTACCGCAAAGAGGCTTGGTAAAAATTAACCTCTGGAGTCAAGGTTATCTCTTTTTCTCTTTGAGTTTCAGCTGAAGGACGAGGGTGTCACTGGGTGAACAAAATGTGCACACGTTTACGGCCAATATTCCTGCCAGGGAATCTGTTTGCACCCTACATTGATGGGATCGGGTACGTAGTTGTCAGCCTGGGCATCAGGTAGGTAGATAAGAACAGGAGTTGGTATGGGCTTGGGTTTTATTCTGCCCCCCATTTCTGGACATGATTTCTGTTTTCCTGTAGAAGCTTCTAGTAAAGGCCTCCAGCCATCCCTGCAGCCTTTCCAAGTGCAGATGCCTCTGTCCCTCAGTCCTGCCCTCCCTGAAGGAGGCATCCTGTGCAGGTTGCCCCTTTGGTGCCTGTCCTCACTGACAGTGCACACTCCCTCCTCGGAGCTGCGACAACTGGCCTCGCCTGCTGCATGGTGGTTGGCCTGTGAAACTCACCGGTGCCTGACAGCTCCACGGCCGGGAGCTCTTGCCTCAAGGAGACGCCTGGGAGGTTTCTCCATTTCAGAGCCTGGGGTCGGGATGAGTGGGTGGGGGACGATGTCACTGTCTAATTTTCCAGCAGTCACTTGATCAGGAAGGGAAGAATCCGAGTGTGGGGAAAGGCAGGGCAGCATGAATGAGCCCGTCCTTAGCGTGAATGAATTTGGAGCTGGAGCTGCGTTCAGCGTTGTATAATCACTGACACATTTTCCTGCTACTGGGAAGATTATTTGCTGGTCATCCCTGCCTGTGACTGTAGACTGCATGGCCTGGGGACAAGGGACCGAGGGTGGCCGTGTTCCATGCTTTGTCACTGGTTTCAAGCCGTGGGGTCCTGGGGCAACCGAGCACACTCAGTTCAGGAGTCTGCCCTGCCGTCCCCTGGCCCAGGACACCTAGTAGTTTATTGTGCCACAGTGAGTGGGGCTGCTGCTGTGGGACACGCAGGTGGACTGGGCAGTCCTGCTCCAGGATCCTTCTCCCTCTGCCCCGTGTGGCTGAGGCGGTCCTGGCTCCTCTTCTGATGCCCAGCACAGGCTCCTGGGGCCACCGTGGCACTCCCAGCTCCAGCCTGGCCTCAGGGAAGCTACATTCACAGGCTCTCCTGCCCCTGCAGTGAGCGCCACAGAGAGGTAGGCAGGGTACATGCTCTTCTCATTAATCCAGCACAAACAGACACACGCTCTTTTCATTAACCCAACAAAAAACAAACTTGGGGAGAGCTAGGAGGAAATGAGGACAGATTTTGCAAATGTAATAGCCCCGAAAAGCCCCGCTTGCACAGGACAGGACACACTGCTGCTATGCCCAGGACTCTGCTTCCCCAGGTATCTGGGCTCCTGAACCTCCTGGGCTGCGTGCTGGAGACCCGCAGGTTGTGGGGTGACTCCTAGGGGAGGCAGGCAGGGGGCAGGGGAGGCTGGGTTCAACAAGCAGCTGGCAAAGAGAAGCCCACCACAAATCTGCACTCTGCTGGGGAGGGACCAATGGGGGCTGATTGTCTTGCATCGGGAGAGTGAGACACCACAGGCTGGAAGAAAGGCTCTTGAAACTCGGTTTGTGTTTTTGTTTTGGGTTTGTCAACCCATGTCCTCGTTCGTTGTCGAACACGGCACCTGACTGTGTGTCTGCTCCAGCGTTAGGACACAGTGATCGAGGGCCATCCCTGTTTGGGTGCATTCCCTGGCTCCAGTCCTTCCTCTCTCCTCCAAGCCCTGCAGTCCTCGCATCTCTCTCCCGCTTTCCTTCCTTCCTATTTTAGAGCCCTCGGCATCACATTGGGACCTCCTTGAGGTCCAGGAGTGGGATCTGTTTCTCTCTTTTAAAGTTAGCTGTTTAGGGGCCAGGGATATTGCTCAGCCTGCATGGCAAGCACAAGGTCCTGAGTTCAAGTCCCAGTACCCAAAGAAAAAAAATTTTTAGCTGATTAGCAATGTTAATTCCATTTCCACCTAATTCCACCTCTTGACACATGAGTGACATTCTCACAGGTCCAGGGAGTCGGACGTAGACATCTTTGGGGGTGCATGACTGTCCCCATGGCTTCCTGAGGGGTGACATTTCACTGAGGGGGTTTAGGTGCTCTCTAGGGGCTTGGAAGAGACTCGGGGGACACAGGCCCAGTGGGACCGATGTCTGTGAGTCCGCTGAGGGTCAGCAAGGCTGGTGGTGTGCTGGGGGAGAGACCTCGGGAGTGAGCTGGCTTTCGAGAAGGAGACCAGATTTGGCAGAGCGCAGGCTGTGGGGGAGACCTACGGGAAGCGGAGGAACTGCGTGCCGGGGACCGCCAGACCCTGCCGTACCGCTGCCGTGTTAGAAGCCCCTTCCAGTAGGCACGACCCGGCGGGCCTTGGGCGGATGCCTGCAGGGCCGAGGCAACTCCTCTCTGTTCTGCATTTGGGAGCAAGAAAGGGTGCTGGGGAAGCCGGCCAGCCGGCCGCGGCGATGGGGACGGCGCGGAACAGCGCCAGCCGGGCCGCGTCCAAGGCACGGACTGTGCTCTGAGGCCGTGCGACATTTTGCCAAAACCCTGCCGTTTGAGCCAGAAAGAAGACCTTAGAGATGGGGGCGGGGTGCAGCCAGGGCAGTGGGTATTGTTGTAATCGTTTCATAACATACTAAGTTAATTTATTTGTTTTGACTTGCGCCTTTTAAATAGAGTTTCATCATGTAATGTGTTTTCCATCTTATCCTGTTACACAGGCAGGAGCCCTTGTATTTGTTTCCCCGAGGGAGGCTTCCCGGCCCCTAGTCCTCATCTGATCCGCTGGGCAGGAGATGGTATTTTGATAGCTCACGCTTTCTGGTGCCCCGCTGCCCCCTCTACCTTCACACCCTTTGTTGATCTGAGTCCCTGCCATGGCATTTTTCTCCGTGACTTCCATTCCAGAGTGAATTCCAGGCAGGAGCGTGGATGCATTATCCTCTCCGGTCCTGCCTCTATCCTGCGGTGCCCTGCATGGGCCGGGCTCCAGCAGCTGCTCCATCCCAGCGTGAGCAGTGGGAGTGGAGGCACCAGGATGCTGCTGAGAGAAGCCCAGAATGCCCCGGGCTGCAGGACCAGGGCTCACCCCGCCTTCACCACGCCTGGGAGGTCCGTCCTGCTCCCTCTGCCTCCACAGCACTCTATAGTATGCTTCGGGGAGGAGCCAGCAGCCCAAGACAACTCACCTTTCCGAAGAGCCCGATGTCACCCAGACCCTCTCGAAAGAGGTGAGGTGACTTGGACTCAGAGA
>RJWT010042130.1:0-12186 GCA_004365215.1 Cuniculus paca
ACATAAAACCCATCCACATCTTTTCTTGGGGCAATTCCATTGCATACTGTTCACTCACCCACATGATCTGAGAAGGAAATAAAAATGGTCTTTCTTAAATCGCTGTGATGTGGAAACCTGGAATATGAAACATGGGACCTGTAGTCAGGTCATGGATGATTCAGCTCCAGAAAGATGTGCAATCATCACTCTCTTCTGGCCACCAAAACAGTGAGCCAGGTGCTTGTGGCTGGCACTGGGATTCACTGCTGCTGGAGCTTGTGTTTCTATGGGGCCCGAGGAAGCTGGGCTGGAGAAGGAGGACACATGCAAAGTAAGACAGCTCCAGTGAAAGCTGAGAGAGGCTGGGTCTGAGGTTTTTGGCTCAACAAGTTTGTATAATTAAAGGGTTTAAATCCTACCTGTATTATTCTACAAGAATAATAAAGCAATCGAAAAGCAAATTAAACATCTAAATAGTCACTGAAATATTCTTTATATGGTGTTTTTCCACTACAAGAAATTCCCACTAATAAGCTCCTATTAAGAACTTTGAGACTACACATTAAAAGTGCTTCACTAGGGTAAAAAAGTCATAACACCATCAGTTCGTAGCCTTGTCTTGAATTACATAATATGTAATATCACACACACGCACATGCATGCATACACACACCCTTTTCCTGAGGCATAGCACAATGAAACCCAAAATATCACTATATGAGAGGAAAAGAACAAAACCAGAATGAGGGAATTTAAGATGATAGGGGATGTCAACCATCTCATTTTTAAAAGTAAGTATAGAAACATAAAGTATAAAATATAATAGGCTCTTCAGTTCTACACAGAGTAGCTTAGGTTACCATTAAGCCAACAACTAAACCATGTGCCAAAAACATTAGAATAAAATGTCTTTAGTATGTAAATCTGCTGCACAATGATTGCTGATTAGACATAATCTTTTAAAACTTTATGAAAGCACAAGTTAGAACTGTTCCTAAATAGCTATGTCTTCTAGCAGGGTGGCATGCCCCTATAATCCCAACACTGTGAGAGGCTGAGGCTGAGGCAGGAGGATCGTGAGTTCAAGACTAGTCTGGGAAATTCTGCAACTTAATAGTAAGACCTGTCTCAAAATAAAAAGCAAAAAATTAAAAAGGGCCAGGGAGGTAGCTCAGTGCAAAAGGCTCTGAGTTCAACCTCCAGTACCACCAAAAAATGAAAAAAACAAACAAAAAACAACCCCCAGCCATGAGCAATGTCTTCTGTCTCACATCTGTGTATTCTAAAGACAACTACTCTAAACAGATCCAATTTACCACCATTTCACCTGTCCTTTAAATATACAGAAGAGTCACCTGAATCATTTTCAAATAGAAACTGGGTTTTTGAAATACCCCTCCATTCAACAGTTTCCCATTTTCAGAGACGACATTTATTCTAGAATATTCTACAAAAGTAAACTTTGTGTTTTCTCTGAAGCTAAAAGAACATTATAAAAACTTTTTAAAAATTATAGCCGGGTGTGGTGGCACACTCCTGCAATCCCAACACTCAGGAGGCAAGAGGATCATTGCAAGTTCAAGACCAGCCTGGGCTGCAAAGTGAGCCCAAGGCCAGCCTGAACTGCATAATGAGACCCTGTCTCAAAAAGACAAAAAAAACAAATTTTGCATGTCTAATTTACTTTTAAATTAAAAGCAATGCTTTTAACAATCTGGATGATGACCATCCCAGTGGTGACGATAGTTGTGGTGAGTCATGTTTTAGTGAACTACCACTCATGACACAGATGTCTTTCACAACAAAATCAAACACTTTGTAAGTGTAAAGAACAATTATATTTGAAAATTCCTCTTTTTAGCAAGGACTCAGATTAGTTCATTGATAAGAGCAAAATCCACAAATATATGTAAGGACTGAGCTATTGACTAAGGAATTTAAAAAGGACTTTTGTAGATTTTAAGAGCCATCTTATCAATAAGCTCCAGTTATCCTGAATTCTACCCTCTCCTGGTCTTTGCTGTCCCATTCGCTGAAGGTCATGCTGAAGCTGTAACAAATAATTCATTTCTCACATCAGATGAAATACTTAAAATGGAAGTATCTGAAAAAGCTCCTGAAAATTTGGTACTCAGAATTAGAGATGTGATTATAGACCTGTCCTCTTGTATACTGTACTTCTTTTTCCTTCTTTCATGGTCATCTTCCCCTTCCCCTTCTTCTCCATCTCCTCCTTCTTTGCTTCTTTTTTTCTCCTCTTCCTCCTTTTTTTTTTTTTTTTTTTTGCTGGGGTTGGTGGTAGAGATGGAAACTAGGGCCTTGGTATGCTTAACACATGCTCTATCACATGTGTGCTTAAATAACTTCAACTCAAATCATAACCTAGACCACTGTTTCAGAACAATTTTGTCTCAAGCTACTTAATTATTGGTAGTTAAAAAGCTATGTGTGGGCATTCACAAAGTGTGACACAGAGACTTCATAAACATTGATGTTACTTAGCCTAAAAGTATACAAAAAATGTCAAGATCATAAAAATAAGGAAGTATAATTCAAATTGTATTAACTCGAGAGTAGATTAAATTTTTTTCTTTTATTTTAAAGATAATAAAACCCCACAAAACAAAACAGAATAAATCCAATCAAAACAAAGCAGTGAAATTGGTACAGAACTTTAAAGCAGGATAATAGGAAAACAACAATGGCTACCATAGTATATCTCGTTATCTTCACAATAGTTGTCCAAGATAAACCTCCCTTTCTTTAAGCTGTGGCTACTGGGTATTTTGCCCTAGCAATGAGGAAAGTGACTAAGACATCCCAGTTAGTAGTAAAATACTGAACATTTTCCCTCAAGATCAGAAGAGAAGCTACTATTTCTACTTCATGTTTTATGGGAGATCCTAGCTAGTGCAATGATATAAGCGAACTAAAAAGGAGACATGGAGATCAGAAAGGAAGATGTAAAACCCTAGTCACAGATACCATAGTTATTTATGCTGAATACCTTCAAGAATTTATGAAACAGTCAGAACTAATAAAGTAAAGTTAGCAAGATCACAGATCTCTGTATATTCACATACAAGTAGAAGCTATCAGAGGATGAAAATTTAAAAATACTTACAACAGCTTATCAATAATAAAACACTCAAAATAAATTTTTAAAACTTGAGGGTGACTTTTGTAAAAATTGTAAAACATGATTGAGCATTGACTTAAATAAATGTAAGGTATACTGTGTTCATGAATTGGAAGACTCAATAATAATGTCAATTATCCCAGATTGATCTATACATTTACAGCCATGGCGTGTTAACTTTCCATCAGTGTGGCAAAATATGTCCCAGTAGCTCCATGGACTGGGTACAAGGTTTAGTACACAGGATTCTGGGGTACAGTCAAGGTCTAAAGTACAGCATGTGGCAATTTGATGGGAGCAGAAAGCTTTTTCAACAAATAGTACTTTAACTGCTAGACAGCTATAGGGGGTAGGAGTTCTAACTATGATTCCAGCTTCATACAAAAAAATTAACAAGAAATCAATTCCAGCTTCACACAGAAAAATTAACAAGAAATCAATCATAAAAGCTAAAACTATATAATTACTGAGTGAAAACGTCAAAGAATATCTCTGTGGGCTACTTTTTTTAGAATATAAAATGTATAAAACATAAAACAAAAAATTAGACTTCAGAAAAGTCAAAATCTTAGGCCCATCAAATGACACTTTTAAGATACTGGGAGTAAATATTTGCTAAGCATATGTCTGACACAAAATTAGTATTGTAATATATAAAGAACACACACAATCTAATCATTAAAAAATGTGTAACTTTTCTAAATAAGCTGAATATTTAAAGAAAAAAGAAAAATATTCTGATGGATAATGTAAATGTAAAAAAGTAAGATCACTGGTTACCATAGGGTGAGGATGACAGGTAAGGACAGGGTCTGACTGGGAAGCGTATGAAGAAATTCCCAGCCAGGCGTGGTGGCTCACATCTATAATCCCAGCACTCAGGAGGCTGAGACAGGAGGATCATTGTGAGTTTGAGACCAGCCTGGGCTACAAAGTGAGCTCAAGGCCAGCCTGAAATGGCATAGTGAGACCCTGTCTCAAAAAGACAAGGGCTGGGGATCTAGCTCAGTGACCTAAGCACCTTTCTGGCAAGCTCAAGGTCATGAGTTCAATCCCTGGTGCTGCAAAAAAAAAAAAAAGAAATTCCCTCCATTGATGAAAATGTTCTATATTTTGAAATGGTTTTAAGTTACATAAAAGTTTGCATTTTCCAAAAATATGGAATAGTACACTTTAAAGGGATGCATTTCAATTTCACATAAAAGCCTAAAGACTGAATTTGTTAATGATATGCACGCTGAAGTTCCAGGAGTACAATATGTGTTCCTACTTTTAAATGCTCTAAAAGTAGAATGGACTGACGGATGAACAGATGGACACTTATATGACAAAGGAAACACAGCCAAAGATTAAGAACTACAGAATCCAGGTAGATGGCATGTGAGTGTTCATTACGTTATTCTTTAAATTTATCTGTATGTCTGAAATTTTTCATAATAAACTTTAGAGTTAGGGAACAAAAATAGCACTGTTTTCCAATGTTCTGATCCAATGTTCTACTTTTTTCTATTTTCCCACAGCTAGCATCTTCTGGCTTACTTACTATGTTTATTTTTTACCTTCCCTGATATTCAAGGACAGAAATTTTTGTCTTATTTTCTTCAGTGATATATTCCACAGCCAAATAATAGTTCCTGGAAAATAGGAGGCACTCGATAAATAGGTATTGAGTAAATGACTACTATTACCTTTAGCTTACAGATGAAGCAGCTAAGAAAACGTTAGTGGACAACTGGGAACAATTAGAATTGGTTACTATAAGGAAAAAATGTCCAATCCTTCTATATCCTCTGACACCTTTCTTTTAAAAATATAAAGAAAAAACAAAGATGTGTTTCACTAAAATCTGATATCTTTGCATCTACATTTTGGATGTCTCACACTATTACATCCTCCAATATAAATTTAAAGTAAAAGAGTCATATTTCTTTTTTCATTTATTTCTTCCTTTCAGGACCTAAAAAATGAAATACTCCAGGCAAGGTTTTATGCTACTAGGTTAAAGTCCATACTCACAGTATGGGTGTAAGGCCCTTGCAAATTTGCTCATTTATTCACCCAACAAATATTTTCATGTGCCCAGTGGGGGCTCAGGATATGTAAGTGAGCTGAATGACAAAACTCATGCCCTCTGGAATCTACATGCTGATGGAATAATGTCTGCCTAATCAAACTATTTAGGTGTAGTTTCTTAATGGAGTCAATTACATACTTCTTGAAGTCATGTTCACTGCTCTCAAGCCCATAAATTCTCTCTGGGTTCTAGAGCAAGTTTCGAGACGGAAGATACTTCCCAAGTGCCCAGCACTGGTCCAACAGCATCCTTGGGCTGTTTCATCATCAGAGGTGAGAGGACAGAAAAAGCATGAGTGTCTCTACCGCCTCTTGGGGCTACTCCACCCCTAGTTTGACAATGGTTGACACTTGGAGGTGGACAGGGAGTGTTCTCTAGGCCAGAGGGTTGGGTCTGGATCCCCACCCTGCCTCAGCCTTCTTCTCCTACAGCCCAGAAACCACCAGTGAGGTCCCAGACAGGATGACTCTTGGTCTGAGGAAAGCACACACACCCTGAGAAGCCTGCTCACCTTTGCCTTGTGTGATTCTCTTGAGTGAGCTAAAAAGTACAGGGAGAGCCCGAACGCGCCTGTCCTTCTGAAGCAGTATTGAAAATACCTGGGCTTATTAACCCCTTGGTTTCCTGGGCACTGCACACAGTAACTTCTACTGAATACACAGTATTGCCCTCAAAACCGCCCATATTCTACAGAGAAGATTTAGCTAAGAGAGCATGACTGACCCAACGGGGCATCTATCAAACCCACAAAAGAAAAGCTAAAGTGCTGCATTCTGGATGCCTAGCACCCAAACTCTTCAAGGATCGCAAGTTAGTCCCAGATTATTTCCTAACTTTCCCTTTGTCCCAGTGCCTGACACAGCCATATATACAGACTGAATCCCAAGAAAATATCTGTTGACCTAATAAATGAAAAGAAAGAGTTATAGGGCTATCATCTAAATAGGTCTTCCAAAGACTTTCTATGGAGAAATAGCCAATATTCAAAGGGTCTTTTTGATTTTGGTAAATCCTTGGTTAGCATTTCAAGCTGAACACAAATGAAAACAGATGAGGATAAAAAATTACCTATGAGAACCTATATTTGTAAAGTGGATAAATGACAAGTGGAGAAGCCTTTGTTTCCATGGAATATGTAAATAATGTCAAGAAGCATTTGAAACAAAATCTTCTACTTCAAATCTCATTTTCTTTGAATGAACCTCAAATGTAGAAAATAGATTAACCATAATTCCTAGTTCATGACACAACCTCAATATTGGTCCAAACATGGTATAATTTCACTTAGTTATTTTTTACAATAAATTAGGCCTAATAATAGTCCCCTTACTACTTTCATGCCATCTTTTTTTAGATACTACATGCTAGGAAAAACACATGATACTTGTCTCTCTGTTTATTTCACATAATAGGATGCAGGGACCCATTTTCCTGAAACTGACTTAATTTCATTCTTCTTCATAACTGAATAATATTCCATTGCCTATGTACATATGTATGTATGTATATGTGTATCACAATTTCTTTAGACAAAGATAGAGGACTGAAAGAAGGGGTGGTGAGGTAGAAGGAAGGTAATAGAGAAGATGGGGAAAGTTATTAATTATATTTAGTTAATAATCAAGAGATCATAATGTTGATATGAATCTTCTGAGGTGAAAAGTATCCACTATATTCCACTAAGGGAAATAGTATGTTACAAAACAATATATATGGCATTGCCTATTTTTTATTTTCAAAAAATGCACTAATTTGAGAAAAATGGCACAGTAGCAATCAGCAGCAAAATACAGCTTCTCTAGGACTGGCAATCAAAATGCCTGCAAAACAGCAACTTGGTGAAGCAAAACAAAGAAAGAAATCTCTAGGAACTGGAGGGAGGTGACACGAAAATGAGAAGCTTCAGATAAGTGGCAGAAATGGAGCATACTGCAGAGAAAAGGACAACACAGTCTGGAAAGCTAAAGCAGCTCCTGGAGAGGGAGTCCTGCCTCCCCTGACCCAGGAAAGTTCACAGAAGGCCAGCAGACCCAGGGAGAAACAATAGACCAAGCCAGCAGTGCTACCCCAAGAAAAGCCCATGGCTAATGTAAACAGCAAAAATAGCATGAGATTGTACTCTGAAAGTAACTCCTTCCACATGGCAGGCTGGAGCTGGAGAAGAAACCCAGACCAGTGCCTGCCACATGTGAAAGCCATTTTGGGAAGAGGTTAACTGTTGAAGATGCAGCCAGAGAACACCTTCACTTCAGGGCTTCTGGTGTTACCCTGCCACAGTAACTGGGTGGGAGATGACCACAAGACAACTGCAGAGTGAACACATGCGAGTCACAGGCCCTCTCAGAAGTTAAAGCACAGGCCAGGAAGGATGCAGAGGCCACACCCTCAGAAGCGGAAAGCCAGGCTGGTCATGGGTGGCTTTCAGAGGTGGCTGGGTCTGAAAGCTGGCCTTAAGGTGAAAGGTGGCATTAAGTCCAGCAATCTGCTCGAATTGCTTCTCTGCTGCCTACTCCCAACACAGAACTTGTTTGCATTCCCTATTTGCCAGTGAGAGCAACGATGTGCCTTGGCTTAGATAGTTGACATAGCCTGGGGTGTATGGACAGAGGGGCCTCGGGCACAAGGAGGGGCACCTCACAAACCCGCAGGCTATAAAGCTAGGAGGATGAAGCCCTGACTTGGGGGGCAGTCTTAGGGGGCTGTCTTCCCATTCTGTGATTCAAAAATGAATGAGCTTCCCGGGGATAGCTCAGCAGCACAGCACCTGCCTGGCAAGCACAAGGCCCTGAGTTCAATTCCTGGTGCCAAAAAGAAGGAGCTGGAGACTTCTTAGGAAGCAGCATACTTACAGGGTAGATGGGCATCTCTGGCTGCCTACTGTGGAGGCTCTGTCATGGGTCTCCAACTGGGAGAAAGGTGCTGGTATTGCTTCTCCTGGCAAAGCTCTACTACTCACCACTTCTGTGGACTCACATGACTACAAATTCACCCAGTTTCCTTAAGTATAACAGGGGATCACAGTTACTTGTATATCCTTGACTGAGGAAATGGTCCTCTTCTATTGGGAGGTGGTCATCCTCTTTGACTGAGGGTGTGGCTTTGGGAGGGACACACGTGCAGTTTTGAGGGAGGAAGGGGACACCTGCCTAGCTAGTCAGATCAGCTGAATCGACCCTGGCCATTAATGGAGCGACAGATGCCACAGCCAGATTTCCCTCACATCCTCCTTTACTGTAAATCGACAGACAAAAATAAGATCCTTGTAGTTAGGCTCCCAAGTGTTAAATGAGTCATTGATGTTTCCCAGGCTTAGATCTCAATGCTTTCACACAGTTCATAACCTAACCTTCTTCAACAAAAGTCACAGTGTACCAAATCCTACACAATGACAAATGTTGACGGCAAAATCCCAGTGGATCGAGCTTCTGGATATTACAATTGTCCATTCATCACTTTAGTTTGAAAATGATGTCACTGGTTCTTGGTTTTAAAAGATCATTATTCCATTGTTTGTTACTTAATATACAGATGCATACATCTGTATATTACATGGGAAGTTAACAGATTTAACTTCCCATGTAATATCAGTTTAACAGGCATAACTCAATAAAGGTTAAAAGCAAATAGAATACCTACTTAGGAGGAAGAATAACATGATAGCAGATCTCTCTCACCTTGACCAAATGGTCACTCATTGATGCTGACAGAATATGCACGCAGTCAGTACAGGATATGGACCTAGGGTCTCCCCATTCCACTGCAGCATGAGGCCCAGCGACAGGACAGCAGTGTGAACAGAAGGCACAAGCAGATCCCAGCACTTCCAGTCTTCACCAGTGCTTCAAGCTCTTGGCATAGCCAGAGCTCCACCTGTGCCAGAGCCAGCATCCTTCAACAAGACAAAATTCTACCTCATTTCCTTCTACCCCGGAAAGTGGAAACTACTTACACACTCTGTTTAATCTTTATGCAAATCTGTCTTCCAATATTAGAACTGTGATTCTAATTTGGAATTTCTTTTACTTAAGACACTGCTCTAATTTTTTAAAAAACTATTTCTAATCATGAAATAATTTGAAATCCAAATTTATGACTATGTGGCAGTACTCCTTTATACTTACTATTTAATCCACAAAAATCCTTCTGTGGTAAGAATTGTTTTTTGTTTTACAGATGGGGGAGCTATGACCCCAGAGAAGTTAGGTAAATTGACTAGCATCACCTGTGAGTAAATGAAAACACCAAGACCCAAACCCAGGCCATGTGATTCCAGAGCCTGCATTCAGAACTTACACTACATTATATAGCCTCTTAGACTACTGCAAAGCAAAGACACATGTCTCTAGCATTCGCATTCTGTCTGGCTAATACGTACCCACTGAGGAAGGTGTTAATGATCTGGGACATTGGCCTGGGGATCAATCAATCTGGATTCAAATTCCAGCTCAATTACTCAGAAGTTCAGTGACCTTGGGGAGAGTTAGCTATCAATTGTCTCTAATACTGTGTCAGAAAAACCTACATAATAATAGCTCCAACACCACAGAATTACTGAGGATTCAATGATTTAATAAATGTGAAGCACCTGACATAAATGCTAGCCATTATTACTTTGTATATATGCTATTAGCTCTCCAGCTAGACAGAAAACTGCCCTTTCTCAGAGCAGCCAACATTTGCTGTGGTCCCTCTGTGCTTCTTATCCTGCAATGAACTAGGATGCAAGCGAAGTCTCTGGTACAGATGGATCACCAGTGCCATCTACTGGCAGAGAATAAAGATGCCACATGAAGAACTGCTTATAAAAGGGTGACATTTGTACAGATATAAATGTGATTTTGATAAAATGAATTAAATCTAACGTAACTAGAAATCTCTCATAAGCTAAGTACAATAGTTTTACATGTATTTTTGGTAACGTGACATTTTCAAACATGTTTATATTATAACATGGCTTAAATTAGTCTAACAGTCAACATATACGCTTATTTTGGGGAGTGAGAATATGTAAAAATCTACTTATGCAACATATGTGTTATCAACTATAGTCACTACTTTGTACAACAGATATCCAGAATTTATGAAGTATACTCAAAAATTTTGCATCCTCTGGCCAACCTCTACACACACACACGCACACACACACACACACCCTGGTCCCAAGGCCCTGGTAACCACCACTCAGTCTGGTTCCCTGAGCGTGACTTTCATGAGTGAGACCATGCATATCTATGCCTGGCTTGTTTCACTTAGCATAATATCCCCAAGGGTTGATTCTGTTATTACAATGCCAGGATGCACTTCCTTTTGGACTACTTAGTAGTATTCACTTCTGTGTGTGTACTACATTTTTCTCATTCATTCACCTGCCAGTGGACATTTACCTTCGCTACTGTGGATGATGCTACAGTAAACACGAAAGGACAGATGTTTCTTTGACAAGCTAATTTCGTTTCTGTTGGCTATCCACCCACGAGTGGAATCGCTGTAACATACGGTAGTTTTAGTTTTAAATGTGAGAAACCACTACCCAGTTTCTACTAATGGTTGCACCAGTTTATAACTTCAACAGTAATGCACAAAGGTCCTCTTTCCTCCACATCCTTGCCAACACTTCGTTTTTGCTTTCATGGTCGCAGCCATCGTAATACCTCACTGTGGTTTTAATTTGAATTTCCCTAATGCTAATGTGGTTGAGCATTTTTTTATATACCATTAGCGTTGTGGTTTTAATTTGATTTTCCCGAATCATTAGTACATTTTTATCATTTATATGTCTTCTTTGGAAATTATCTATTCAGATCCCTTGCACATTTTAAAAATCAGGTTACTTTCTTGCTATTGAATTGAGTTCCTTATATATTTTGCATATTAATTCCTTATCAGATGTATGATTCACAAATATTTTCTCCCATTCTGTATGTTGTCTCTTCACTCTGTTGATTGCTTTCTATGCTATGTATAAGTGTTTTACTCTAATGCAATTCCTTTTGTCTTTTCTTGCTTTTTTGGCCCAGATCAATGTCAAGAATTTTCCCTGTAAGTTTTCCTCTACTGGTTTACAGTTTCAGAAGTACATTTAAGCATTTTGAATTGGTATTTGTATACTGTGCTGTACTTGTATAATTTGTATTTCTGTGCACATGGGTATCCATTTACCTAATATCATTGTCCCCATATGTAGTCTTAGTACCTTCATCAAGATTAGCTGATCTTGAACATGGATTTATTCCAGGGCTCTCTGTTCTGCTGCACTGATCTATGTGTCTCTGTTTGATCCAGGACTGTGACGTTTTGATAACTACAGCTTTGAGATCAGGCAGTGTGATTCCCCCAGCTTTGTTCTTTTTGCTGAGGACTGGGTGGCCAATTGGGGGTGTTTTGTGGTTCCAGATGAATATTAGGATTGTATTTTCTATTTCTGTAAAAAAAAAAAAAAAGACCACTGGAATCTTGATAAAGATTACAATAAACCCATAGATCACTGTGAGTACCATGGAAATTTTAAAAATTAACACTATGACATGTCTTATAAAATTATTTGAATCTTATAAATGTGCAAGAAATGGAAGTTCCAAAACCTACAAACTGTAAGATGACTGCTTGGCAAATATAGTACCAAAAATAAAGTCTTTTTTTGTATAAGCCAAACAATCCCAAAACTTTCTGGAGAGGTCCCTTCTAGGTTCCTTCTAATCCAATCATTTTAAGTGCAAATATATTGCAGGAAAAGAATTAGAAATGTGAATTTTTAATATGATTTACATAGCACAAAATTTATAACAGATATTAGGTATTATGTTTTATCACTGGGAGAGGAAAACGCTACTACTATATAAAGAGCCCATGTAAAGCATCACACAGCTTTACTTTCTGTATAGTATGTAATTATTGATCAAAACTTACGTAACTCAAAACTACTCAACTTGCACTATACCAGCAGCCCTCACTTTGCAGTTTAAACATGCACAAATTTCAGAATCACTACTTA
>RJWT010042131.1:0-12186 GCA_004365215.1 Cuniculus paca
AAGCATTTTACTTTCAAGACGTAGCCAAACTGAAATGACAATATGATAGCTCCAGAATTAACTGTATTTATACACCTACATTTTCATACTCATGAAAGTACATGTCCCCCATGTACTTTCAAATACAATAATTTTCCACCCTACATATTACCCACCATAGTTTAACCTTTTCCTTAGTTTTTGATGCTTTTTAGATAAATAAGTTCATTTCTATTACTAATATCACAAGCAATGATTTCACAAAACCTCTAACCAGTATTTAACATTTTTCAACATAATTAAGCACATTTAGTGAATCACTAAGTATAAAAATTCTCATAAACTGAGCGTTTGTAATTGTCTGGACTAAGATTTCAGATATGTGTTACTTCATTATTTTCTAGAAAAGTTTATATATAGAATTTATCTTTTAGAGTCACCAGTAATATTGATGACTATTTAAATCAATTAAATAATTGCCAACTTTATAAGTAAAATGATCATAGCTTCATGGTATATTTTCATGTCATATTCTTTCTGCATAGCTCTGAATTTTAAAGTTCATCTTAAAATTTTAAAGTTCTTCCCCAGCACATGTCCTACTTCCCCAAACTGGAATTATAGAATATTATTAGTTGGGGCAAAATAATGATAATGATACACTGTACTAAAAAACAGTCTGTATTACATAGAGTTAAAATATCTTTCATTGTGCCAAGGCACAATAAGTGTGATATAGAATAGAGATTAATTTATATTTACATTTAAACTGCATCATTAATTCTATTGTAAAGCCCATGGGACAATTTAACTTAATGGCTGTGTGAATGCACTGTGATACAAAGACTTGGTTATATGAGATTACTACTGATACATAAAGAGAGATATTAAATATTTTTAACTACCCAACAGTTGTATTTCTATGCCTTAAGTATTCTGATATTAGTAATAGATTTTTATATTAATGCTATTTATATTTTTCTGAAGTTAACATAAGCCTGTTTTCTAGAAAATATAGAAAGATATTACTTTTCCCTGTTCTGACTCATGGTGGCAATGGTGGAGGAAAACTGCACCGTGGTAACAGAATTCATTCTCCTTGGGCTGTCAGATGTCCCTGAGCTGAGACTCTCCCTCTTCCTGGTATTCCTTGTCATCTATGGAGTCACCGTCTTGGCCAACCTGGGCATGATGGCACTGATTTGGGTCAGCACTCAACTTCACAACCCCATGTACTTTTTCCTCAGCCACTTGTCCTTTGTAGATTTTTGCTCTTCTACAGCGATCATGCCAAAGATGCTGGCTAGTTTGTTCAATGAGAACAAAGCCATCTCCTTCCTGGGGTGCATGGTGCGGTTCTACTTGTTTGGCACATGTGTGGTCACTGAGGTTTTCCTATTGGCGGTTATGTCCTATGACCGTTTCTTGGCCATCTGTGACCCCCTACTCTATACAGTCACCATGTCCCCAAAGCTTTGTATGGAGCTGGTTTCCGTCTGCTACCTCTATGCATCTGTGTGTGCTCTGATTCACTTGTGTTTAACTCTTAAAATCCCATCCTATAAGTCAAACGTGGTTGACCATTTTTTCTGTGACCTACCACCTATATTTTCTCTTGCCTGCTCTGATGTGTTTATCAATGAACTGATGGCACTTCTTGGGCCCACTGTGAATGAGATCCTTACCATCATCATCATCATCTCCTCCTACTTGTTCATTCTCATCACCATCCTGAGGATGCACTCGGCAGAGGGAAGGCGCAAAGCATTTTCCACCTGCGCCTCCCACCTCACAGCCATCACTGTCTTCCATGGGACAATCCTCTTTCTTTACTGTCGAGTCAGTCTGGGCAACAGTCGGGAAGCTGACAAAGTGGCCACAGTGTTCTACACCGTAGTGACTCCCATGCTGAACCCTCTGATCTACAGCCTGAGGAGCAAGGATGTGAAAGAAGCTCTCAAGAAAGTGGCGAGATCCAAATTACCTTCTGAGGATCCATTTTCTTAGATTGTCTAAGGACTAGAAAAAGAATCGCTCAAGGGATTTTTGCTAAGATAGGTGTGCAAGAAATGATGTGAAGATATTTTAGGGCCGAGGGATTTATGCTTCCTTTTTATCATCTCTAATGCATAAAACCATTTTCACTAAATTGGCTTCATTTTGGCTAGAGGAAATAAATACACCTTTTCTCACAGTTGTGCTTTTCCTGGAATATATAAAATTAATTTCCTATATGATTATGTGAATTTCTAGATATCATTTCAATCATTTTCCATTATTTCTACTTGATTAGCTTTTCTATTGCAAGTTTATAGTTTGAGAACTTTTATAAACTATCTTTTCTGCAACATAATCTTCTCTGCAGAGATAAAAGCCTGTATACTTCTGATAAAAAATTCATGGAAATAAGAAAATGTATCTTAAATTTTTAGCATTGATATGACATATTATAACTGATTACTAAAATGATTATTTTACTATTATCCTTTTCTTTGTATTTTAAGTTCATTCCTGAATAACCAATTGCATTATGAATTTTGATACCCTACTTTTTAAAGTTTTCTGTGTCTTTGTTGATATTTTCTTTGTTTCTACTGGAAATTATTGTATGTACTCACTATGTTTTCTAAGTATATTGTTTTCTAAACACAGGGTATTAATTTCTTATAGCTTTAAAAAGCACTTAACACCAATGCAGGGCCTTAGAACCATAGATTTTATTTGTGGTGTACAGAAGCCCGGAAGTGATGTCACTGGGCAAATCAAGATGTGGACCCCACCTCTGAAGGCTCTCCAGGAAGATCCAGTCCCTCCTCCAGCTTAGGTTGCTGCAAACGTTCCATGGCTGGCTATATTGCTTCACAGCACAAGACGTCCACCTCTGTAACTGCTCCTCGCATGCGCTGACTTGCACACGAGTACAGGTCCATGCTTGAAATAACCGTCTGTTCCCTCTTGTTAGCTCCTTTCTGATGGCATTTGCAGCCTCGCTTTCAAACAGAAAGAATTCTCCCCATGTCATGATCCATAGCTTAATCATGTCTGCTCATCACCTTTTCCTAAATACAGCTGTTTCACAGGTTCCAGGGATGAGAATCTCTGAGAGTTTAAGGCTTAAAACACCTATCCTTTCAGAAGAATTTGACTTTGTTATGACCTTTGCCATACATGAATTTTACATTCATCTGAGGGAGCAGGTGCATGTGCAAAACATATCTTGACATTATTTTGTTCTCCTTCCCATGCCCACCCACCTCCCTCCTTCTGTCACTGGATCCCCATCCCCATTTTCATGATTCTTCTTACTGTTGCTATTTTAGTTCATATTTATGATGTAAAATGTTTACATTCATTGTGGATATTTGGTGCCTGTACATGACACATCTTAAGTATTTTCCACCTCCCTTCCTCTGTCTCCTTCCCCTTGCCCTGGGACTCCTGGGCCTCTCCCCCTTTGCAAAAGATCTATCTCCCAGGTTGTCATCATTCAAGTTTTCTTATTTTGTTTCATTTGTTTTCTCATTGTTTTAAAATTTCTTTTGTTATTTGTCATCTTTATTTTCACTTAATAAATGTATCATGGATGCTGTCACCTTAGTGCACCAGGGAGGGCTTTCGACCTGAGATTAAACACTATGTGTCCAGGTCCTTCCTCAGCAGAAGGACCATGAGCAGGACCCTGAATCTCAAATAGGAGCTGAAGATGTGCAGGTGACCTCAGTCTGCTCTTCTGGAACTTAAATACTGCAGTGATAATAATAAAACCTGAGATGGATTGGCCCATGAATGCATTATTGGAGATTATGGGTCATTTGTTCTATATTTTTAAAATATTTTAGTGTCATTACTTATCACGAATACAAGCAGCCTCTGTCTCAGCCTCTGTCTATTTCTGTGTCTGCCTCTCTCTTTCTCTATCTGTCTCTCTCTCTTGCCCTTTTATTTTACTGTGGCAAAATTGACAAAATTTTGTGTCATTGAAATATACAACTTGATTATGTAATGCACATATACAATGCAAATTAATTACCATAATTGGAATAACCAATACATCCGTTACCTCACATATTTACCATTTTCTTTGTTTTTGTTTTGTTTTATTTTGTTTTTTTTTTTTTTGAGACAGGGTCTCACTATACAATTCAGGCTGGTCTTGAGCTCACTTTGTAGCCCAGGCTGGTCTCGAACTTGCAGTGATTTACCTGCCTCAGCCTCTCAAGTGCTAGGATTGCAGGTGTGCACCACCATACCCAGCTGTCTTTTCTTTTCTTGTGGTGAAAACACTTAATCTTAGCAAAATTCACATATGCAAAACAATATTATCAACTATCGTCACAGTTCTTTACACAAATAATTACTGAGAAAATGAAGTTAGGTTCTTTCTTTGAGGTGAATATAACATCAGTTCTATCTTCATATGTTTCAAATGGAATGAGATTTCAGTCCTCACTCCTGAGCCTTTTTATTCATGAGAGGAACGGAATAGAAAAATCTTTCACCTTTGCTACGCCAATAAGAACAGTGTTTCTCAGCCTCAGAAATAATGACCCTCCCTATTTTTAAGAACCCTTTCCAGATATCCTGAATCCTTCCTTTCATCTGTTACTAATTTGATCTCTCTCCAGGGTTTACAATGCTCACTTCAGAAACACCATATTTTGCAATCAGGGACACTCAGTCACTCCATTTCAGGATGGATAAGTATTGGTCTCATATCCTAAGATCTAGTCGTACTTGTCATGGGCAGAGATTGCTAGACGCTGTGAGCCAAAAGTAAGCCTGCTGCAAATGCAGATTCAGAAAAAAACTTAACATTGGATTTTTCCCAATGTATTTTCCTAATTAACTCCACAAGTGACCTAAGAAGGTGACTGAGGTAACATGTCTGAAAAGCAACCATACAAATTTCTAGTACATTTTTTTACCTAGCTATATTCTGTTCTACCTCTTATAAACTATACAGTTTTTGGTGAATTTCCTATTTTTGCACTAATATCAGCTTAGATTTCCTGAAGTAATTCAATTTTGGTTGTTGTCTTGCACGCGTATTTGCAAAACGGTATTTGCTCTTGTCCATTGTCAGTGACTAAACAACACAATGCTTTGCTTCTGGGTAGACACAGCGAGTCAGCTGCCCAAATAGGGGATTCATCCGGAATGAATGGGGAGAGAGGAGCTTCTTTCCCCTGCTGCTAACTCTTCCAGACCAAAAAACTTACACTATTTAAAGCTCTTACTTGCAGTAAGAAGGAACTTTCCTGATATTGAAGTCAATAAAGATAAAAGCAGAGCAGAGATCTGGAGAAAGGTAGATAATTGATCACATATTTTTGAATATTATATTCTTTCTTGATGGATCTGTGTCCAGAATTTTAAATTATCATTAGACCTTGTAAAGACATGGAGGCTAATCTAGGGATGGAGGAGGAGAAGATGGAGGGGAAGGGCAGGGGAAGTAGAAAGGGATTATGATGCTATTTATCGACTATTTGTCAACTTCCCCTGGTGATGCATTCATTGTGTATCACCAGCATGTACAAGTGATTTTTGAAATTATCCATAAATTCCACTTATATTTGAGAATTTAACACATTGCATTCTTCTGTATTCATAAAAAGAAATTTAATATACCTATTGATAAATATTTTCTTAATGAATTAAAATTTTTGAAGCTCGTTGATGTGAATTTTAAGACACTCCATATGTGTATGTACTCAGCTGTACTTACCATTTTTTTTTTCTTTTGGTACCTGGAATCAAATTCAGGATCTTGTGCTTGCAGGGCAGGCACTGTGCTGCTGAGCTAAATCCCTAGCCCTAGTTGTACTTATCTTTATTAGGCAACATATTCTTTCCAAATCTTATTGTCAAATATTCAATCATGTAATGGATGTTTCAAATTCCATGTAATTCTTTATGCTTTATTTTCCCATCCCTCTCTCATTCAGTGTTCTGTAAGTGATAAAATCATTATTATTTAGTTCATTCTATTCACCTCTGTTTTGTACCTAAATGAGTGTCTGCAATGAAATATTCACAGAATATATTTGTATTTGTTGGGTAAACTTTTTGGGATAGACTGACCTTGGGTGGATATAATTTAAGACAAGCAAATATATCACAGTATGCACTTATTAAATTCATTCATAATTGGTTTTATTAAACATGTTGACTAATAAGATCTGCTAATTATAACTCATGAAATGCATTTTTTGTTTATTCCTGCATCATTTCGTTAGAATATTCTGAGAGTTGTTTGACAAACTGATATGAGTTCATTAAAACAAGTGAGATAGCAAACATCAGAACCCAACTCTCTGCGTGACCTACCATATGCAAAGTCAGAAGACATTTTCACATTATTCTTATGATTTAGTAAACATTACATCATTTCCTTTTGTATTTAATGAACTCCTTGGTGAGACTGCTTAATTGCTCCCATATATTTTTCTCGTGGGAGACTTAGAAATCAGAATTTGGGTTCCTGGTATCTGATGTAAGAACAAAAACTGACTCAGCTGCTTCAGACTGATGTAAACAAGGTCTTGCTTCTCCAAAGAAAAGAGAACCTTCCAAAGGAAGGCAGGAATCTCTTCCATGAATGTGGAAGGGCTACCCCACCCGGATTATGAAAAATGCTAAAATGGACTGTTTTCTTTTGCTGTTCTTAAGCTGCCAAATTCCTCACTCTGGCAGAAAATGAGCTGAGGCCTGCAGCAGTGTAGTGACAAGTTGGGCAAAACCTGCTGATCCGGTAAGTGCTGTCATCACGATCTCAGGACCCTGTAGTTGACTGGGGTTTTAATTGCTGACTTCCTTTATGGCCACTTACTGTACACTCAGATTGCTGATGTCTTGAGAGCAAGGGTGTCAGGATTTGTGCAGGTTTTACATCTTTTAGCAGCTTTCAATAAAAATGACAGCAATCTGTGTGGAGTACATGTTATTCTTAAAATGAGCTTCAGCAATATTAGGTGCTTAATAGATACCTAAGTGTCAGTGTAATTCTCAGGAATGCTCATAACTTTTTGAAACAATGAACTGAGTAAGAAGATTGATTTTATATATATAACTTTACTTACTTTGGGTTATGGTAATGAAGCCAAGAGTTATCAATATACAAATATCAGTACTGATAAGTGTTGTAGGCTGTCTTTAAAGGAAAAAATTGAAATACAGTAGTGGAATTCAGTATGTACAGTTTACAGTGATGTTATATCATTCTATGCAAATCATTTAGAAATCTCCATTCTCTCATGACAATTTTATAAAATGAGTTATTCAGTTTATTTTTTAACTTTCTTTAGTGTCTTGTTTTATGTTGTTAATTTTACTTTCATACTTCCTTTTGGATTTTATATCTAATTTTGAAGTCTTTAAGTTTTTTACAATCTTGATGCATGCAACATCCTTCAAAGATTATTAGAAGTATAATTTTCTAACAAGATTGATTTTTTTTTGGTCACCTTTATTTCTGTGATCAGAAATAAAACTCTTATCAAGATCTGGTATATCACACAAGTAATCCCAGAACTCAAGGAGGCTGAGGCAAGTTCAAGACCAGTCTGGTCAATTTAGCAAGAACTTGCTTCAATATATATGTATATATTGAGGCCATGGGTTCCAGACCCATTCAGGTACCACAAACAAAGAAACAAGGAAGTAAAGTCGAAAAGTAAAGTAAAAAATATATTCAGCAAAAATATTCTTATTCTTCAGGGTCTCAAAAGAGGAGCTCCTTTAAGCATTGTTCCTAAAAATGACAATCAAAGAAGCACTTTGAACCAACCTTCACTCTCAGGCACTGGATGTCGTCCTGTCCTTGTGGCCTCGAGCAGTGGCCAGGGCTCCCTCTGTGGTCAGTTCGCAGTCTTGTCTCCTACATTTGTAGACAGAAGCGGAAGTTGGAACTTCAGAGAGGGAGAAATCCGAAGAGATGACTGTTTTCTCTGTGATGCTTTCCTGCTCCTGTCGAATCTCTTTTTAAATTTTTAAAATATTCATTTATTTCATATTTTTAACTGAGAAGTGAAAACTGCACATCTTAGTTGATAATAACAAATATTAATGTCTAGTAAAGCTAAAAGATACCATAATGATGAAATATTAATAGCTAAAATTTCAGTTCAAATTCAGCCTTTCCAGTTTAGTGACTGAGACTGTCTCCAAATAAAGAAAAAGATAAATAAAGTGGTGGAAATGTAGCTCAGAGTGAGGACTCTGGTTTCAATCACTAGATTAGTAAAAGAAAAAAAATTATAAAGTTGAATTTTAAAGGACTTTAAATGTGCTAACTCATTTAATACTCATCACACTTCTGTAGACTAGTGCTGCTACAAAATACAAGTTACAAATCAGAAAATGAAACCACAGAATACAGAAACTGCGCCCGGTCACACATATCAGCAGCGGAGTTGGGCATCACACTGTAAACCCCCAGTCATGCTATGCTTAATACTGAACCGACTGTTCTAAAGCATTCTATGAAGGAAGTTCCAAAGTTTGGCACTGTGATTTGTTTTGTTTTGTTTTTATCAGAAATCAACCTTTTCTTAGAGTTTTCAATTGGCCTGCAACTGTCATTTCCTTTTCTGAAATAAATAAGAAAAAATAGCCCCAGCAGTATTTTAAAGAACTTCGATAATTAAATTAGATTAACAGTTCTTTGAAAATTGTAAGATCAAAATATTAATGCTGGATAGACTACACTCACCCAGAAATTACTTAATATAATCACTTTTGAAAAAGAAGAAATTCAGGAGAAATATTTTTGATGATAATACAGAAAACACAATTCTTAGTGTATCTGTATTGTAATCATTGTATCCAAAAAATAGCATCTGAGGTAGTTGCACTTTTCTTCTTTATTCTAAATGTGTGCAAAGTTTTAATAAAGACATTCAATTTTATTCAAAACCTGCAGCAATTTGAGGAACAGGCACAAGGTATAGATTTTGGTATTCTTAGATTGAGACAAGTTATGGGATAAAGTGTATGATATGAAAGTAGATACATATGTAGAGTATGAAGATATTTCAATATGATCTTGTATGAGACAGAGGATCATTCAAGGCATAAGGATCATTTCAAGAAGGTAGCATTAGACATGTTGTATCTTGTAACTCTACAAAGACATACAAATAGCTCTTGTGATTCATTTGGAAATAAACTTGGAGACCAGAGGGAAAGAGCCCAATTAAGTGGTTCAACTGAGGAAACAGAGGTGGCATTTAAAAAAAATGTTGGACTGGGTGTGTATTTCAGTGCTAGGGCCTAGTTCTGGAATTGAACTCCAGGACATAAAAAAAGGTCAATGACATTAAAGCAGAAAATTCTGCTATTTTCACATTTCCCACCACTGGATCACTGGCACTTGGTAGCATAGGATCCTTATTTAGACCAGAAGCACAGATGATAAGGATGTACATTTAATCAGGAATCTTGGAATACACATAGTGTTGGGAAGTGATATCAACTGAATCTTGTTTTAGAATGATGTTTTTTTTTAATTTTTATTTTTATTTTAAAGAGAACAAAACAAAACAAAAAACAGAACAGAGTTGAACACAGCAAAGCATTTCAGAACAGACCACTGCAAGCAATACAGGTCTTCAAAACATAACAATAGGAGATTAACAATGGCTACCTTAGTGTCTCTTGTTTTCTTCGAAATGGAGAATGATATGTTTATGTGCCTATTCTTTAATCATTGTTAAACTGGACATATGATCTGGAATGGACACAGGAAAGCTGTCATTGTGCAGGTAATAAGTTCAGAAAAGAAACAGGACTCTTTACCTGGGAGGAGAAGATTTGGTAAGGGTGATGTTGGTTCTGAAGGAAGCCCTGGGAAATGCCACTGGGTGAGTGATGGCGCAATGGGATTAGGAGAGAAACCAAGCGAGGGGTGCAGAAGATGGAGGAGGTGGGAATTTTACGAAGAAAGACGAGTTTTATCACTTGATATAAAAGTGTCCGTGTATTGAAACATCTTTGAATTAGACAGCAAGAATTCAACTTGCAGCATTGAACAAAACAGTATTTTATGTTTTAGGAAAAAACTCCTAGCTCAGTAGGTTGAAGTGAGTGGACAAAACAGAGCAGATGCCTGAAGGAAACATCACAATACTGTGAAGAAAATAAAGGCAGCAGATACAGGGACATGTGCTTGAAAGATGAAATCAATTGAAGCATTATTACCTGGTGAACGTTTAAAAGGCAAAGAGGATTAGTCATTGCACAGGGACCTTAACTGACCCAGCGGTAGTTGTTAAGATTAACTCCAGAGGGCAGGAGCTCATTTTCTCCAGAGAAGGAAGTCAGGGCGGGAGAAAGAGCAACACTGATGTATTCGAATACTTTGATTCATTTTCTGTTATATATTTTTATCTGAAAATTAACAATTACTTTCTGTGAGTGAGAAAAAATCATAAAACAGGATCATAAATAAAATTGTGAAGGAATAAAATAGTTATTAATGAGAGTAATGGTTGTGTGTGCTATGAACTAAAAAAGAACAAATGTATGTCACTTGTGTGTCTGTGCCTTTCTCTCTAAATACATGCACATAGATATGTTCACATTATGTATGTATATTTGCACTATCTATCTATCTATAGTCACACACAGTCTAGCAAAACCTAAAATACTGACTGAAAAAAATGTAAAATGTGCATACTGTACATGCTCAGTGATACTATTTAGTGTGCTCATTGTTTAAATTTTTATAGCTGGAACTAAATAGATTTCTAAAATCTCTAATTTTAAAGATAAAAAATTCACAAATAAGTAGCAAATATATATGAAATTCCATTTTTTTCACAGTAGAAATCAGTTGTCAAAAACTGGACAAAATGCTCATGGAGAAGTTTTTGCACTGGGAATGGTTCTCTATACTAGCAAACTTGAACAAGAAGAATGAAGCATAGGGTTAATTTAGAAGGATAAGTGCTGAGCTTATTTAATTTGTGGTTGATTTGTTTCATCTTACAATTTGCCATTCTGGAGGGAATGGAAATATTCTTGGCTACATTTACTAGGTTGGCTATAATAAATTTGCAAGGATGACAAATTGTTATTCAATAGCTTAGTCTTCAAATAAAAGCAAAATATATGCCTGGATTCGTGGAGAATGGCTATACTGCCACATAATGTCAGTTAATGAGTGTGACAGGAAGTATATTGAGCCTGTGGAAGGAGATTCATTTAGCTATTGTATTTCATGAGAAAGACGTTCGTCATTCACACATCTACATAATGAAGCTGAACCTTGTTGAGTAGTTGCCATGCCCCAAATTGCTTAGCTACTTGGGTGGCACTCAGGAGACAGTTATTTAGAAAACTTGCTCTGAGTCCTTGTTCTCTCTGTTTTGTAAGTGAACTTTGAATCACTTGAAAGTATTCTTGGCGCCTCACGGGGAAAACCACAACTCCAAGTGTAAAACACAGATCTACCCCATCTGCAAGCCTTCACCTGGGGCGGTAACGCTGTTCTTCATTCTGGAAATCTACAGGAAGGCATGAAGGGGAACAGGGTTCTGTTCTCAGGATTTACTACGCCAAGGTGATTATCTACTATTTCTTGATATGGATGATAAATGAAAGAATGAAAGAATTTAAAGTGAAATTGCAGGTTTAATTTGTGCAACTGACTTGATGGTGATGCTCTTCAATGTTGAAAATAACAGTTTTAAGAAGGCAGCTGGTAAATTCCTGATTTAGTTTTAAAAATTTTAAAGTATGCATCAAACTACACTAAGTGTAGAGGTATCTCATTGCTGTGAGAATGTGCAAGTGGATTTAGAGTCACTATTCCATTATGTTGACCTTTTGCTTTTTTTCTCTGGTTGGCCTCTTGTTATGGCTACCACTTCTATCTTTGCTCTGTCACAGCTCCAGACACCCAGAAGCACTGAGGATGATGACCTTGGAGAATGGCACTGTGACTGTGGAGTTCCTTCTCGTGGGGTTCAGTGACCATCCAGAACTTCGGTATCTGCTTTTTGTTGTGTTTTTATTCATTTACTCTGTCACCCTGATGGGGAATCTTGGCATGATTTTTTTAATCACATTCAGCTCCCACTTGCACACCCCAATGTACTTTTTGCTCTGCGTGCTCTCCTTTGTGGATACAAGTTACTCTTCTGTCATTGCCCCCAAATTGCTCAGGAACTTGATTTCTGATGACAAGACCATTTCTTACAATGG
>RJWT010042132.1:0-12192 GCA_004365215.1 Cuniculus paca
AAAACCCATCAGAATCATGGCAGACTTCTCAACACAAACCACCAAGTCAAGAAGAGGCTGGAGTGAAGTATTGCAAGTTCTGAAAGAAAACAACTTCCAACCCAGACTGATGTACCCTGCGAAACTTTCTTTCAAAATCAATGGAGAAATGTGACACTGCCATGACAAAGAGCAATGGAAGTAATTCATGACCACAAACCCAACCCTACAAAGAATACTAAAGAATACTAAAGAATACTTCTAGAGAGAGAGGAAAAGGACCACGGTCTCAGGAACAATGGCAGAGTGTGACCATCAGGTGGGGCCAGTCAATTGAATGGAGAGGAAAAATAGGGAGCCAATGGCAGGAAAATAGCATGGCAGAGACTTTGCAAGATGGCCTCCAGGCACCAATAGAAAGAAACAGGCAGAGTGGGTCAGGAGACGGTATCCATGAAAATGCTCTATAGAAGAAACACATTTAACTAGAAAGAAAATTCATAGACTGAAAGTCAAAGAAGAGAGAACAATGCCCTATGTGACCAGGTGCCACAAAAAAAGTAGGGATACCCTGCCCACCAATGTGGTTGAAACCTACTCAACTACAAAGGAAGATAATCTCAAGGCTCTTGTAGGTGGATAGAGGCAACTGGTGATCATGCTTATGCATGAAATGGTTCAGAGTCACATGAGTGAATTTCGTGTTGTCTCCTTAGTATAACAAACTAAAGGAGTTAGTGGGATCCAAAATGCACAGTACATATTGGGAAACTCAAAGGGGAGGAATTATCTAAAAGGGGAAGGCGGTGGGCACTCTGAATCTATTATCATGATTTGAAACTCATACTGTCTTCATTGTTTTGATGAGTTTCATTTTATTCTGATTTGTTTGATTTTATTATACTTGATGGCATGGACAACTATTTTAAAGATAACAAAATATATAATTGCAGGCATCAAGGATATTTAATTATCTTGCTTTGAAACCCTGTATTCCTTTAATTGTTTTGTTTTGATTGATTTTACTTTATTCTGTGTTTTTTGATTGTAATATGTCTGAAGGTGTAGGCAACCATTCTGAATATAATAAACATGGTAGCCACTGCTGTTTTACTAGTATATTGAACTTCTGTATTGCTTACATTGTTCTCTTTTTTCTTTTTTTTTACTGTTTTAATTTGTTGTGTTTTCTTTGATTTTTCTTATCCCTTAAGGTATGGGCAGGTATATTGCAGATAACAAGAGGCATTATGGTAGCCAGTATCAATTGCTTTTTACCATGTTTAGAAGCCTTGTACCATGTTTATGGTTTTGTTGTGATTGACTGTACTCTGTTTTATTTTGTTTGGTTGTATTCTTTTCAAAATAAAAATAATTTAAAAAATAAAATACCAGATAAAACCAAAGAGTGAAAGTATTATAGGCATTCAAACCAGACAATAAGAAATCAACAGGGGTTATGTTAATATCCTTTGTTTTCTTCCAAAAAGCTCTACATATCTTCTCACATATTGCAATCAAGTAATAGAAAACAGACTTAAACCTATCAATTCAAACAATAATAGAATTACTAAGCCAGGTGTGGTGGCTCATGCCTGTAATCCCAGCACTCAGGAGGCTGAGATAGGAAGATTGTGGTGAGATGGACACCAGCCTGGGCTACAAAGTGAGCTCAAGGTCACCCTGAAAAGCACATTGAGACCATGTCTCAAAAAGACAAGGACCAGGGAGTTGGCTCAGTGGTCTAAGCTCCATCCTGGTGAGTGTGAGGTAATGAGTTCAATCTCTAGTGCTGCAAAAAAAAAAAAAAAAAAAGAATTACTGGACTTCAGAACATGAAGATAAGAATTCAGCTATGGCTACTGTATTGTCTCATTTTCTTCAAAGCAGCTCTTCATATCTTGATAGTAAAGTTTATTCTTGTAAACTCATTAGGAGTAGTTCTAGGCATGTATAAGTGTATATATGTACATCTATCCTTTCTGTGCTAGAAGCAAGAGCAGAACAAAGCACAAGAAAAACAAAAAGCAAGACAAACAGATAAGCAACAATAATAGAGAGCCCAAAACAATATGAATACAGGCTTTCTAAACAAGGAGATAGGAAGACACCAAAGGTTGTTATTTTGTATAGTTGTCTTCTAGAGTTGCTCAGATTATCAGGTATAGGTGTACAGAATTGGTCCAGTCCTAACTCTTCTTCACTGTTGGTGGGAGTGTAGACTGGTGCAGCCACTGTGGAAATCAGTTTGGAGGTTCCTCAAAAAGCTAGGATTGGAAGTCCCATTTGACCCAGCTATTCCCCTTCTGGGTATATTTCCAGAAGAAGTGAAGTCATCATACCACAGTAGTATATGTGTACCCATGTTTATAGCAGCACAATTTGTAATAGCCAAATCTTGGAAGCAACCCAAATGCTCATCAACTGAGGAAATGATAAAAAAAGATGTGATATTTTTATACAATGGAGTACTATTCAGCTATAAAGAAGGATCACATTGATGCTTTTATAGATAAATGGATGTGACTTGAGACCATACTCATAAGTGAAATAAACCAAACTCACATGTGTAAACACCACATCAACTCTCTAGTGTAAGAAACTCAAAGACTCAATAAGATATAAAATTCCTGATAAATATGGGGGAAAGGTTCTGAAGTCCAATGGTGCTTTTATTCTTTGATTTGATTGGTTTAAGTCTCTTTTCTACTATTTGATTGCAATATGTGAGAAGATAGGAACAGCTCTTTTGAAGAAAACAGGGGACATTAAGGTAGCCATTGTTGGTTTCTTCTTGTCTGATTTGAAGGCCTGTAATGCTTTCACTCTTTTGTTTTATCTGGTTTTATATTACTTCATTTTGTTTGAGTTTATTGTCTGTAAATGTATGAACAACCATTTCGAAGAAGGCTAGAGACACTAGGGTGGTCATTGTTAATCTCCTGTTGTTATGCTTTGAAGACCTGTATTGATTGCAGTGTTCTGTTCTGAAATGCTATGTTGTGTTTTACTCCATTCTGTTTTGCTTTGTTTTGTTTTGTTCTGTTTTGTTCTATTCTCTTTGATTAAAAAAAAGAATTGGTCCCGTCCTATGAATATTAAGTGTTTTGTTCTAAGAACTAATAAAATTAGCAGTACAATCATCTTATCTATCATATATATATATAAATTTATATCTTTTCTTTTCCCTTCCTTCTTTTCTTTTTTTCTCTGAGTTGTTTTTCCTTTAACACTTTCTTACCCTTTCCCCCATATTACTTGAGAATTTTATGCCTTATTAAGTCTTTGAGTTTCTTACACTAGGGAGTTGATGTGGTGTTTACACATGTGAGTTTGATTTATTTCATTTATGAGTATGGTCTCAAGTCACATCCATTTATCTATAAAAGCGTCAATGTGATCCTTCTTTATAGCTGAATAGTAATCCATTGTATAAAATATCACATTCTTTTATCAATTCCTAAGTTGATGGGCATTTGGGTCATTTCCAAGATTTGGCTATTACAAATTGTGCTGCTATAAACATGGGTGCACATACATCATTGTGGTATGATGATATCACTTCTGGGAATATTCCCATAAGTGGAAGAGCTGGGTCAACTGGAACTTCCAAATCCAAGTTTTTGAAGAACCACCAGACTGATTTCCACAGTGGTTGCACCAGTCTACACTCTCACAAACAGTGGAGAAGGGTCCCATTTTCCCAACAGCCTCTCAGGCATTTGTTAGTGGTTGCTTTCTTGATCCCGGCCATTCTTTCTGGAGTTAGATGGAATCTAAGTGTTGTTTTAATTTGCATTTCTCTAATGAACAATGATGCTGAACATTTTTCATGTATTTATTTATTATTTGTATTTCTTCAGCTGAGAAGTGTGTTTTCATCTCAGATGCCCATTTTTGGATTGGGCCTTTGAATTTGAGGGCCTGAGTTTTTGAAATTCTTTATATGTTGCAGATAGAAGACCTTTGTCTGAAGAGCAATTGACTAAGACTTTTTCCCAATTTGTGGGTTTTCTTTTCACTCTGTTGGAGATTTCTTTTGACATGCAAAAACTTTTTAATGCAATGAGAACCTAGTTCTTGATTCTCGGAAGTATTTTCTGTGCAGTCTGATTTTTATTCATGAATTCTCCACCTACCTCTATGTCTTCAAGATTTCTACTTACTTTGTTTTCCAGTCGATTTAGTGTTTCTATTTTAATATTTAGATCTTTGATCTATTTTGACTTTAGCTTAGTGCATGATGATAGGCACGGGTCTAGTTTAATTTTTAGCATATCAAAAGTCAGTTTTTGCAACAACACTTATGAAAGAGGCAATCATTCTTCCAGTGAACATGTTTGGCCCCTTTGTCAAGTATAAGGTGGCTGAGTGTGCTTGTATTTGGGGTCGTATCTTCTATTCCATTCCATTGATCCTCAGGTCTGTTTTTATTCTAGTACCATGCTGATTTTATTACAGTAACTCTGCAGTATAATTTCAAGTCAGGGATTGTGATGCCTCCTGTTCTGCCCTTGTTCCCCAGCATTGCCTTTGCTATTCTAGGTCTCTTCTGGTTCCAGATGAATTTTAGGAATGATTTCTCTAGATCCGTGAGGTATGCTAATGATACATTTTCACAATGTTTGTTCTTCCTATCCATAAGCATGGAATGTCTTTCCATTTTCTGTGATCCTCTTCTGTTTGTCTTTTCAGAGTACTGTAATTTTCACTGAATAGATCTTTTACTTCCTTTGTTAGGTTGATTCCTACGTATTTCATTTTTTTGGATGCTATTATGAAGGGTGTAGTTTCTCTTATTTCTCTGTCAGTGAGTTTGTTGTTTATGTACAGGAATGCTATTGAGTTTGAGTATTGACTTTGTATTCAGTTACATTACTGAATTTGGTTATGATATCTAGAAGTCTTTCTATAGAGCTTTAGGGGTCTTCTATGTAAAGTATCATGTCATCTGCAAATAGTGATATTTTAACTTCTTCATTTCCTGTCCTTATTCCTTTTATCTGTCTCTTGTCTAACTGCTCTGGCTAATATTTCCAGTACTATATTAATAGGAGCAGTGATAATGAACATCCTTGTCTTGTTCCCAATTTCAGAGTGAAAGCTTTCAGTGTTTGACCATTTAATATGGTGCTGGCTGTTGATTTTTCATAGGTGGCTTTCATCAGATTGAGGTAAAGACCTTCTATACTGATTTTCTATAGGGCTCTTATCATGAGTGAGTGTTGGACTTTATCAAAAGCTTTTCCTGCATGTATTGAAATGATCATGTGATTCTTATCTTTGACTCTATTGATATGGTGTATTACATTTATTGATTTGCATATGTTGACCCACCCTTGCACTTTTATGATGAATCCTACCTGGTCATGGTGAATAATTTTCTATGATATTATAAATTTTGAAAATATCCATTAAATTTATTTGTATACTATCATATATAATAATCTATTTGGTTGTATACTGTGCTTCCCAATTTTGGACATTGCACCAACTTCATAATTTTTCTCATTTATTAAATAATCACATTCAAAATTTTTTATAAAGTAATTTTTGATTTAAAAATATTTTCCTTTGGGTTTTATGTATAAGAAGGGTAATTGTGAAGTCAAAGAGACAAAATGATTTTTATTACTTTAATGTTCTTTCTAAGTGTCTTGTGTCTTAGTCTTACTATATGTACACTGTTCTCTTTTCACTTCAGCCTGGGAGTTGTCCCTAGAAGAAAGTAATGCAATGATGTTTCTGTAGTTTCTTTTCATGTATGTATAAGATTATATGATTATATTAATCTTAGGTGAAAAAATAAAGCCCTTTACGCATTTAAATTTGAAAACAAAAGAAATTTTTTTTTGTCTTTTTGAGACTGGATTTCATTATGCAGTTCAGGCTGTCCTTGAACTCACTTTGTAACCCAGGCTGGCCTGGAACTCACAGCAATCCTCCTGCCTCAACATCCCACATGCTGGAATTACAGATGTGTGCTACCACACCCAGCTGAAACATTTTTAACAGAATATTTTCTGCTACCCTTCTTCTCTTTCCAGTTTTTGGTAATATTTATATCCACAAATTGGATAATTTCTTTCCCTTCTATTGATAATGCAATATTCTTTATCCAAGAATGATGAACACTATGGGAGAATAGAAAAAGATGAAATAATGCATGGAGCAGAAACAGAGACGTAAGGTGGATCATTCTCTTGTGAATGAATTAATTGTTGTGGTGTGGTAATAAAATATTAGAAGAGGAATTGTGAAGGAGATTTAGCACAAACATTTTTATAATTATATAAAGCAACATACATTTGCTACACATAGTAACTGTCCAATAAATAGTTGTTGATTGAGAGAATTTATGTACTTGTGATAATTAATCAATCTACAAGTTATGTATACTTTATTTTATCTAGCAGTCTATTTCTTTCTATATTCCACATTATTTCTATTTTCATAACTTTGAAAATAAAGGTTCATTTTACTTAATGGATCCTTATGGATTGAAAAGACTATGCAAGAGAATTTTTTAGCCCAGTATTGAAACTGTGAATTTACCAAATGAGACTATGTTAAATTCTTTGTGGGATATAATTTTGGAGAATAAACAATCTTAACTACCTGTGTAATTATCTTGAAGTCAATTTACCCAATAACATATTTTCAAATTCAACATACAAAATATGCCAAAAGTATTAAACTGGAATGCACCCTTCTTTTAAGAGTTTATTTACATTTCTCATAAGGTAGGTGACTATTGTGGATAAACAGAGTGAGAAGATGAGAGTATTTAAGCTCCTTGTTTTATGATCAGGGAAGTGTGCATATTCATGGACATGTAGGAGGTGTGGGAACTCGTCAAGCATTTATATATCATTTAGGTGTCACAAGTTGATGACACAATCCCAACACTATGCTAGGCACACTGAGGAAATAGTAATAAATATCATATGTGTATGACTGTTGCCAGGGAAAGTGTGCCTCCAGTGATTTACACATTTTCCTCATTTGCTTGCTTAGATTACCTTGCAAGACAGGTCTTGACCATGTCTTAGTTTAAAACTTAAAACCATAATCTCAAATGAAAATTCTGGAAGAGAGAATAACCTTTTCTCTATGCCACACTTTACAACTTACACAGTATAACCCATGGATATAATTTATTGACTCAGACATAGAGGAAGGAAAAGAGCCATGAGGGAAGGGAAAGACATAACAAAGTCCCAAGGTTTTGGAAATGAAGAATCCAGAGCTTATGCACATAGCTCCGTGACTTCTTGTTAAATTACCCAAGAACTGATGCATTAGAAGTGTTTTTTTTATGAGCAAAATATATTTACTGAGAGAAACTTCTGCCTGGAAGAGAGACAGAAGAGGTCCTGAGTGGGTTGCCAAAGACTCTGGCTTTTCTGGGGACATTTATAGAATAAAACCACGAGGTGAGAAGGGTTCAAGATGGGGAATGATTGAGCTGTTTTGTTTACTCAATCTGAGGTGGCTAGAAAAACATGAGCGGTGCAGAGAAAAGGGAGGAAAGAGATAAGATTGGGCACGGAGAGACCAGCACTCACAGGTGTGCTGATTCTCTAAAGACAAAGGTGAGGGGTGAGCTTAAATGTACTCTGATGGGGGAGGGCACAGGACTGCCAACATGGGCTGTTCAGCAAGATGTGGTTGAAGGGGGTAGGAGTATTTGTGGTATGCAGGGGATTTGGCAAAGGCAGTTTGGGAAGAAGAAACTGCAGGGATTTCTGGGAAGAAGGAGCTAGACACCATTATGGTTCAACATGTGGCCTGTCACCATGATGGCTGGGCAAGTCTCAGATGGAGGACCTATCAAGGAAAACCTGGGAACTCACAAGACAGAGAGGCATGAGGTGGTACAGAACTATGGTCAACCTATAAGATTAATTGTTGAGTAAAATTGATCAAATCAGGGAGAAATGGGAAAGTGAGTCATGTAGCAAATGATCATTCTTTGACACTTCCTGTAGGAGGTTGAGATGGTGGCTCCTGGCTTCCTTCTAATATCTAGGGTTGACTGATTAATAAACATGTCTTTAAGCAAAATCTGTCCTTCGATTGAATCAGGATCTATGGACATATGTTGTATCAATGCCTCCTATAAATGATCTAAAAAGGCAGAGAGGTGTTCCTTTTTTGTTGGATAACTGATAGCTTAAAATAATTGAATGGTTTAGTTCATATTCTTCTTAGACCTTCAAGAACATATGTCTAGAAGTGTTTCCAAATCCAATCATCCACCTGGTTGTTAGGCCAGTAGGGGTCTTGGATAGGGACTGCCTGGGAACCAGTGCGAATCAGTAGTTCCCCTGGCTGTCTTTTTTCAGGCCTTCTAAAATTGACAATATGATATTCATCTATAAGTGCAGCAGGAGCTTGTAATGCTGCTTGTCTCTTGCTAGAAGTCAATGACTAATTTAAGAGTAACATTACATCTTTCCAATCTAGCTCATAAGCCTGAGTAAGTCCTTGAAGGACCTTAATGTATTTGTTGGGGTCATTTGAAAATTTTCTGAGGTCTAACTTGATCTGTTTTAAGTCACTGAGAGAAAAAGGCACAGAATCTGGAAGTCCCAGGTTGTCCATGTACTTCTTGTAAAGGATATTGGCCTTGAGGAGTTTGCATAAAACTCAGCTAAGGATGGGTATATATCTGCAGAGGCCTGGATTATAGCTGGTCTAGAAGTCTCTTCCTTAAGACTGGAAGGCTAAGTAGGGGAAACCATAGGTTCAGTAATGGTGGGTGTGGTTTTGGTTAAGGCTGTCTTGTCCTCAGGTTTCAATGGTTTGGGAGGAGCAATTTCAGGCTCCAGAGTAGTAAATGCCTTAAGCGCCTGAGGTGTTGAGTCTTCCTGTGGCTCACACTTACATTTAGAATATAAATAAGGAGTATTTCTCAATGCAGGGAAAGTGTGAGCATAAGACAATTCTGATCATTTTCACTCTTTATTACAGTATGCCTCTAGTTGTAAAAGAACATCATAATTAATACTTCCCTCTGTATTCCATTTTAGCTCTAGGGGGTAGGTAGGCCACGTACACATGCAGAGAAATATCAATTGGCTCTTTTTCAACATGGAAGGGTCAAACATCTTCCACTGCTTAAGAATGCATTCCAAAGGAGTAAGGGGCTTTGGCATTGAGTTATCCATGTCTGCAAGGTAAAAAGCAACATATAAGGTTATGAAATGCTTTTTTTTGTAACAGTAATCAAACTCAGGAACTTTCTCTGAACTCTGTTTTTAGCCCTGTAGTGCAAGAAGCTTTGATATTGAGTTATTTAACTATGTAAAAATACAAGATAATAAAGGTGTCCCTTTCTTATTCCTATTTGATAGTATCCTCAAGGCATCCCTCAGGTTGACTCTGCTCCAGGCAGGTGGATGCCATCTGGAGATAAGTTTGACCAGCCTATTAACAATTTTATCTTCCCAACAGCTCATGAACTTTGTTTCCATATGACATTTATAAGTTATTTTAACAGGAATGCTTAAAGAAGGAAGCATAACTTTGTAATAAATTACTGCTTTTCTTCATTGGAAGAAGTCATACAGAAAAAGATGAGTTGGTAATTAGAGGATTTCTCTGGCTGTGCTGTGAAAGAAGTCACCACTTGGAGATAGATGAGGCAACAAAGACTTGGGGAATTCCAGCCCTGGGCCCTAGGGCAAAGAAGCCTCCAAGACAATTAACCACCTAATCACCTAGGCAATCCTTCCTATCTGCAGGACATGGCTATGCTTTACTTAAATTTCTGTATCTTTGAAGCTCACAGGTTAAGCTTATTAATTATCATCTGGAAATCACATTTTTTTTTTGGCGGCACCGGGGTTGAACTCACGACCTTGCGCTTGCGGGGTAGGCGCTTAGACCGCTGAGCTAGATCCCCAGCCCTGTTTTTGAGACAGGGTCTCACTATGACATTGAGGCTGGCCTTGAGCTCACTTTGTAGCCCAGGCTGGTCTCGAACTCACAACGATCCGCCTGTCTCAGCCTCCCGAGTGCTGGGATTACAGGCGTGAGCCACCACGCCCGGCTTGGAAATCACATTTTATGTTAGTAAAGGCACATCACTCTTCTAGGCACACAGAAAAGAAAAGGCTGACTGTTTACTCTTAATTAACATATGTAAGGCACAAATGTCAGTCATTCCCCTACTAGCTACTGTGAAATGTAAATTGCTGTTGCAAGCTGCCTCAGGTTAATCTCTGAAGGGAGGGGTAATCTAAATAATCTAAAAATCCACTGAAAAATTTAGGGAGAGTTCCTAGGCTACTAGCAGAGAAATAAGTATGATAGATAAGTGGAGATTTACTGTGGTCATGAGCCAATGTCCACTAAAGAACCTTTGAGGGACCACCAGAGTCACCCTGGCCAAGACCCTCAGCTATTCTCAGTTTCTATTGGTCAAGATAACCAAAGGTCAGTCCCAAGAAAGGAATCCAGCTGTCTGTATGGTCAACATTCCATTGATTTTATTGGCCACGGGCTTCAATGGGGAGTGACCAAACAGTTGCTGGGGAAACCTGTCCTCTGCTTTTAAGGGTGACAGCTACTATAAGAGCAATTAATTAACTGGCAGAGTGCCCATCATTTGTCAAAGTTCTATAAGGGATAGTTAATAGCCTGAGCAAGATTGCTACCTAGTGCTCTATAAATTTATAATAAGGGTTTTAAATTCCACAATCATCTCCTTGGGTGGCTGTCTGATTCAGCTCTTTGTGAAGCACTTCCTGGGGAGCTCAGAGATTGTCTTCTTCATTGTCATGGCCTAAGACCACTATGTGTCCACCCACAGGCCCCTGCACTATATGAGCATCACGCATCAGGGAGTCTGTCACCTCTTGGCAGTAGCCTGAATGGGAGGGATCTTTCATTTCTCTGTGCAAATTCTTTTCCTGGTCCACCTGCTCTTCTGTGGTCCTGCCTCATTGACCACTTCGTATGTGACCTCTTTCCATTGTTAAAAGTGGCCTGCAGAGACACCTACTGGCTGAGAATGGTAGTGGCAACCAATAGCAGAACCATGTGCTTGCTTACTGTGTCCATGCTGCTTGTCTCTTAAGCAGTCATCTTGGACTCTGAAGGGTGAAGCAAAAGTAAAAAGAAGGTAGAATCACTTGGAGGGATGTCTGTGCAGGTGACAGTTGGGAGTGAGGAATTTTTGATTTTATCCTTTTTAAAATTTTGTATTTGTGGCAAAAAAAATGTGAATAACAAGGAGAGAGACATCCATTAAAGGAAGAAAGAAATGATTTCTAAACTAAGAAATAAACAACAGTTAACCTATCTGTAAATTGTTTTCTGGCCCAAAAAGAATATGCTAAGAATTTTGAAGTTTCTGTTAATGTGTCCTTATTTTCTTAAATATTCTTTTGCTTACCTCAGTTTTTCTTGACTATAAAGAAAAAGCTTTTTCTCCTTTATTTATTTTTCAGGAACATTTTGCAGAAAGAAAAGTAACTGTTCTATTTAATCTCACTAAATGACATTTGATAAGTTTCTAGAGCTATTGTTTCTGTATATGTGATGCATGAATTTATGTCAAATGAATATTTTCATAGCTAAGAGACACATTTCAGTTAGATGACTAATCCATGTATGAAAAGAGGTAGTTCAAGGACTGGGAATAAAACTTATTGGCACAAGCACCTGCCTGGCAAGTGCAAGGTTCTGAGTTTGATTCCTGGTATAAAAAAAAAACAAAAGCAAACAAACAACCCCCCCCAAAATAGAGATAATTTCTATTTTACTGTCACCAATTTGCAAGGAGTATATTGAAACTAATGGAGAATTATTAGCATATGTTTTAGTGTACAGATCTGAGCATTTCAACTACAAAATTTAAATCCAAGTCATTTTTTTAAAAAACAAAACAATGAACGTGACACAAGACTTCAAAACAAGATAAAAGGAAACCAACAATGGCTACCATTATGCCTCTTGTTTTCTTCAAAATAACTGCCCATACCATCATGTGTAATGTTTTGAAGTCGTGTCGCATTCAATAGTCTGCCCTTCCTGGTGATCCCCCTATGCCACTGTTCCTGGAACTGTGGTCTTTTATTTTTTATCTCTTTGTAGTATATCTTTCCTTATTCTTTGTAAGGTTGGTTTTGCATTCATGAAATCCTTCAGTTATTCTTTGTCATGAAAATATCTTATTTCTCCATTAACTTTGAAAGAAAGTTT
>RJWT010042133.1:0-12201 GCA_004365215.1 Cuniculus paca
CAATATTAAACAAGGTGATTTGAAAAAGCCTGCTGAGGGGGTGGGGCGAAGTTGGAGCAAGATTTGCAGGACTTGAGGGAGTCAGCCAAACAGATCTGAGAAATGGTGTTGGGGTGGCATGGCCCATACAGAGGCACCAGGGTAAGAGCATCTCTGTCTGTCCTGTCCAACAGACAGCACAAGGACTGGAGCAGAAAGGGAAGGTGGTAGCTCTGACTGTGGCAGTCTTAGGGGTGTGGTGCAAAGATTTGCTGATGGGGTTGTAGAATGGATTTGGAAGGAGGACGGGGGATCAAGCTTGATAACTTAGATTTCCAGGCTGAATGCCTGTGAGTTGCCATTTACTGAGACCTGGGAAGACTTGGGGGAAGTCTGCTTCACTAGGAAAAATCAAAAAGTCTGCTTTGTCCAAGTAAAATTTGAGATGCTAATCAGACATCCAAATGGAGTTATCAAGGATGCAGTTGAATGTATAGATTTGGAGCTCAGGGGTAGCTGGAGACATCTGAGATGCCAGTTTAAGAGTTAAAGACATACAGGTGAGTTTCAGGTCCTGGGCCTGGAGATGTTAAGCCATGAATGGGAACAAGGTTGAAAAAGGAGAGGGTTAAGGTGTTAGCCCTGGGACATCCCAGGATTTGGTAGCAAGAAAAGGAGAAGAGACAACAACGAGCTCCAAGAAGGATCAAACTCTGGAGCTTGTGTCTTAAAGTCATGTGACGAAACTGCTTCAGAAATGAGGGGGAGTGGCTAAAACACAGCTACATTATCCTTGGAAAGTAAGGCAAGGCATCTTTCCTGCTCAAGTCCAGCTGAACCTGTTTCCCAACCTTTATGCAGAATGTGGCTCTATTAGAACGCAGGTTTCACTGAGCTTCTCTCTTATGAGTTCTACTATATGCTTAGGGAAATACTGAGCCTAAATAAGTGTTTTCATATTCAACATAGAATCAAGGGGTAGCTATAGGTGCATGGGTCCAAAACCCTGCAATAAGCCATCACTTAGCTAAAAGCATTATAATAAAAGGCACTGACACACACACACACACAAAAGGCATTGACAAATTCTTGGGTAAGTTCAAAGGAGGGAGATAATATTTCTACAATAAAACCTAAAAGAAATATTTCTGGAGGAAATTTCATTGTTCATGTGTCTGTAAGGTGAGGAAAGGGCAGGAACCAGTGGCCACATGAGCAGGGTTGAGGATTGCATTCGAAGGCATGGAGGAGAGGAGTGGACTTTTCTCTGCTGGAAGCATGAGATACAGGAAGAGAAATAACAGGGTTGCTGCTGAGAAGGAGACTGGGTCCAGAGGTCGACTACTGAGAACTTTGAGTGCCAGGCTATGGAGTTTGGACTTGGCGTAGAGAGCAGTTATGAACTCTGGAAAGCTTTAAAGCAAAGGAGTAAGTGCTTTCCATGGTCTTTAGGAGAGAAGCTTGGCAACCACACTTGGCATCAACTGAGGGAATGAGATAAGGGTTCTGGGCAGATGGCTGCAGGCTGGCTGGGTACCCTGTCTCTCATCCTGGAGAGGTGGCCCTGTCCAGAGAACCTCAGGCTGAACATGGCCTTTGATCCTGATGAAGTTAGTTGGGAAATTTCCCGTTTTCCCTGAGGAGTATGCTTTCCTTGCTTATTAGGTCTCAGGATTTTTGTGACCACTTCTGGTGATTATTCTGTGATTAGCTGTGCTTAGAACCTAGGTCAGATACTAGCTCAGGGCCATGTTTAAAATACATGGTCAGAGTAAAATACATGGGTCCTTCCTTGTTCCAAGCAATGCCTCATATACTCCAACAGTGCTGGAACATTTTGTAGTGGTAATTAAATATCATGAACCTATGGCTGGTCAATCAAAGTCATGGAAGAAGACAATCTTTCCATTTCTGGGCCTTTCTACTAGATATGCAAGCCCACATCTTTTCCATGGGTAGGAGCTCATGTTCCAGATTCTCCCTTTCATATCTAGCCACATCTAGAAACTTATCTGTTGTGCTTTTGTTACCTTATAGTGCTATTCTTTGGCAGCTATGAGCCTCATATGATTCCAGATGGTGTTGCCTTCTAACTGGAGCCTTTCAGAAGATAATTTCTTAACCAAAAGTAAATGGTTGCTAGGCGAGAAATACCAGCCTTTTGGGAAGGACTTTTTTTTTCTTTTTTCTGTTGGAGACATTTGGACAATGAATACATCTTTCCATGGAGGTGGCATTTAGTTTGCTTGAAGTGGAGCAGAACATGCTGACTTGACTCCAGAGTTAGATTTTGACATCATGCTTTAAATGGAATTGGAAGTCATTCTTCCTTTGTTATTTGTGAAGGTAACTGAATACATGGAATGAAGGAATGTCACACAGATGTGGTGTTTTGCCAAAGATTAGTCTGGGAGTTTAGGACAGGTCGTCCTAGAGAAAGACCAAGAGTCATGAAAATGCCTTTCAATCAGTGTGAAGGCTGAGCTGTGTCACTTCTCCCAGCCCCAGTGAGTCAGTGGAGATGCAGTGCATTTTCAGCATGCCCAGGAGGGAGATCAAAGTGCTATCACAGCATGTTTTTCTATGGAAAACAAAGACTGTGGTTTCAGGGAGCTGAGGTATGAAAAAGGGCTGGACACGTAGATGGAAGATAGACTGCCCCATCCTTTGCTTATCTGGGGTTTGGAAGCAAATGCTTGCTTCTTTAACCCAGCTCCTTCATCCTTTGCAAGAAGCTTGGGGGGTGGGGAGTGGGAGCTGCTGATGCTCACTCAGGTGCATGGGAAAGACAGCCTGAGATACCAGCGCTAATGACCACAGGGTGAAGCAGACCATTCTAACTCCAGCTTCTCTGATGCCACAGCTTCTGCTGGGACCATCAGGCCTCTGTGCAGTGCATGGTCAGGCCTGGACTTCCTTTTTTAGCTTCTGTTAGTCACTGACCCCAAGTTCGTTCAGATTCTCTTCTCTTTCCATCTTTCAATTCAGTTCATTTAGGTCCCTAGGATTTTTGAGGACTCTTTTTCTTTTCAGGAATATTGAACCTGTTTATACATTTCAAAATTAATTTTATTCCATAAATTAGAAGTGAGCAAAATAGCAATTGCAAAAGTCTTTTGGAAAACTTTAGTATTTAATTGTTATAATTTAAGAATCAAGAATTGCAGCTCAGAGATTCTTACTATCTCCCATCACATTTTTGATTGTTAATCAAATATTCTATGTCTGTTAACTTCTTAAAAATCAAGATTTTTTCCTATCCTATTTTGAAAACATAAACCTTGTTCATCTTTATGCTTCCCATGTCCTCATTGTCTCTTCTAGTTCCTGAAACTGCTCCTTCCATTAGGAATATTGAGAGCTCCAGCCCCGACACTGTGGAAGTCAGCTGGACTCCACCCCAATTCCCAGGTGGACCTATTTTGGGTTACAATTTAAGACTGATCAGCAAACATAATAAATTCGATTCAGGGACACAGAGAACCAGTTTCCAGTTTTATTCTACTCTTCCAAATACCACCTACAGGTAAAAATTAAATGGTGCAGAGGATTATTTAGCCAGCATAGCTACAGACATAATGATGAAAAATATTTTAAAATATTACTTAAAAAGTTTCAATGTCTTTTAAGACTTTTCACTGACTGTGCTATTGGGTTGGTACTGGTTTTTCTTTTTTCTCTACATGTAGATGTTAAGTAGTACAAAATGTCTTCAAGTGTTATTATATTCAGTGGATCCTTAATAAATAAGGGCCAATACAGACATCATAATCATAAGGAATGTTGTTTCTCATTTGATCCAACATGAAAAAGGTTAGGAGGTTAAACTCTGTCAATGGTATTTTTATTAACCATTGGAATTATTTTATTACTGTTAGCTGTCTAGAATTCACCAAAGCCTCTTTAAATTAGGGGAGGACTGGGGGTCATGCTGATAGCAGAGTTTGTGTGTTGACCTCAGTGACCCCAAACTGTTCCATGGGGAATGCAAACAAGGGTGTGATTGATGGACATTTTAGTGCTGGGTAGTGGCACTAAGTAATGAAGATATATGCATTGCCACATCGTCCTCTAAATAGAAACCTTATTGCGCCTTCTATTTTTACCCCGTGCTCACCCCATGCCATGTGAAACACATCTCTCTAAATTGTTTTTGGAATAGGTTTTTTGTTGCAGCAGTAAATGAAGCTGGTGAGGGGCCAGAAGCAGAATCTAGCATTACCACCTCATCCCCAGCAGGTATGGCCCAGGGCTGCTCTTCTGTTTAATGTTGGTGTGTGTTCGCAATGCATGACAATTACATTCATCTTAGGGAAGTGGTAATACATATTTCAAATATTGGTCATTTTTACTTTCCCTTCTCCTCTGCCAACTCCTGTCCCCATTTCCTGATCCTCTTTCTCTACAATATACCTCCCTGTTTCCTACCATATGTCTTTTATTTTGTTCTTTAAATTATTTAAATTTTGGGTTTTTCATATAAGATAAATTTTGTGATATTTATCCCTCCATGTCTAATTTGTTTAAATTAGCATCATGGTCTCAAGATCAATCTGTATTTGTACAAATGACTCAAATATATTCTTCTTTATAGCAGAGTAGTACTCCATGGTGTATACCACTTTTTTTTGGTTCATCTGTTGGTGGGCGTAGGTCACTTTCATAATTTAGCTATTGTGTATTGTGCTGCTGTAAGCATGGGGATGCATGTATCACTATAATATGAAGACTTACTCTTTCAGGAAGATACATAGAAAAGGAATATCTGGGTCAAATGGAATTTATATCTTTAGTTTTTTGAGGAATCTCTGTAGTGGTTTCCATAGTGGCTGTACTAGATTATATTCTCTTCAACACTGTGGAGGGGTTTCCCCACACACCCTCAGTAGCATTTTTTGTTTATTTGAATCCTTGATGATAGACATTCTTACTGGAGTAAGATAGAATCTCTGTACTGTTTTAATTTGCATTCTCTAATGGCCAAAGATGTCAAACATTGTTCATGATTTCTAGGCCATTTTTACTTTTTTTTCAAGAAGTTTCTGTTCATTTCAACTATCCATGTTTTTGATTGGGTCTTTTATTTTTTTTGGATCTACTTTTTGAGTTGTTTATGTAGTCTAGATATCTGAGGGGCAGCTGGCAAATTTTCCCATTCTGTAGGCTGTCTCTTTACTCTGTTGGTTGTTTTCTGTGCAGAAACTTTTTAACTTTATATAATAATATTTGTTGATTCTTGGCATTACTGTATGTCTTGTGCAATTAGGGTTATAGGGTTGCCTATACTTATGCCTTCAAGAGTTTTATCTTTCTATCCTTTAGCAGATTCAGTGTTTCTGCTTTAATATCTAAGTCTTTCATCCATTTTATTTTGATTTTAGTGCAGTGAGAAATATGGATAATTCATTCTTCTTCATAGGGTTAACTAGTTTTCCCAGCATCACTTGTTAAAGAGGCTGTCTTTTCCTGAGGATATGTTTTTTAGTCCCTTTGTCAAAAATAAGATGACTAAAGGTGCATAGGGTTGGTTTTTTTGTAACTTCAGTTCTATTCCATTGGACAATGTGTTTATTTTTGTGCCAGTACCATGCTGTTTTTATTGAAAACTTGAAATTCAGGATTGTAATGTCCTCTGCTTTGTTCTTGGGCTTGCTTTGGGCTTTTCGGGTCTCTTCTGATTTCAAAAACATTTTAGGATTTTTTTTTCTAGTTCTGTGAAGAATGCTGTTGGCATTTTGTTTGGAATTACATTAAATATTTACATGTATTAATTTTGATAATAAGGTCATTTTGACAATATTGGTTCTACCTAACCAGGAGCAAGATATGCATTTCTGTTTGTTAAGGTCTTAGTTAATCTCTTGATTTTTCTCAGAGTACTACAAATTTGTTACAGAAATCTCTTACTTCCTTGGTTAGGTTAATTTCTAGGTATTTAATTGTTTTGAAGCTACAGTTGATGAGATCATTTTCCCAATTTGTCAGTGGGTTTGTTGTTAGTGTATAGAAATGCTATTGATTTTTTGTGTTGATTTTGTATCCTGCTACTTTGCTGAATTTGCTTATTAGTTCTAGTAAATTTCTGGTGGACTTTTTGGGTCTCATATGTAACAGATTATATCATCTGCAAAAAAGGGTAGTTTCACTTCTTTTATTCCCATTCATATCCTTTTAATTCTTTCTTTTGCCTGGTTTCCTTGACTAAAGATCCAAGTGCCATTTTGAATAGGAGTGATGAGATTGGACACCCTTGACTTGTTCTGGATTTTAGAGGGAATTCTTCAGTTTCCCCCCAACTCCATTGATATGATGTTGACAGTGGGTTTGTCAAAAATGACTTTCATTAGGTTGAGATAAGAAGAAATATACCTATTTTCTTCAGGGCTTTTTATCATGAATGGATGTTGGATTTCACTTCTATTGAGGTGATCATGTTATTTTTATCTTTACTTTTGTTTACGTGGTGTACTATATTTATTGATTTATGTAACTGAACAATCCTAGCATCTCTGGAATGAAGGCAACTTGGTCTGATATATAATCTTTTTAATGATTTGTTGTATTCCATTTGCAGGTACTTGTTGAGGATTTTTGGATTTATTTTCATTGAGGAAATTGGCCTGTAGTTTTCTTTTTTGTTGTTGTTGCTGAATTTCAGCCCAGTTTTGATATCAGGTTAGTGCTAGCTTCAAGGAATGAGTTTGTTAGTGCTCTTTTTCTTTCAATTTCATGGAAAAGTTTGAAGGGTGTTTGCATTAGTTTTTTCCTGAAGTTTTGGTAAAATTCAGTGGCGAATCTGTTAGGTCCTGGACTTTTCTTAGTTTGTAGGTTTTTATTACTACCCCTGTTTTATTGACTGTTATTTTTCTGTTAAGAGTTTTTATATTTTTTGGTTATCCATATGTGTTTAGGAATTTACCCATGTCTTCTAAATTCTCCAATTTATTGGAATACAAGTTTTCAAGACAGTTTCTTAGAATCCTTTGGATTTTGGCGATGCTTACTGTGATTTTCCCCTTTGTATTTCTGATTGCATTGGTATGAGTATTTTCTTTCCTTTGTGTAACTTTTGCCAATGGTTTGTCTTTTTTTGGGGGGGGGCACCAGGGATCGAACTCACAACCTCGTGCTTGCCAGGAAGGCACTTAGGCCGCTGAGCTAAATCCCCAGCATGGTTTGTCAATCTTGTCCATCCTTTCAAAGAACCAACACTTTGATTCATTGATCCTTTATATTATTTTCTTACTGTCAATTTTATTAATTTCTGCTCCAATCTTTTAATTAATTTTCTTCTACAAGTTTTTAATTTGGATTGCTCTTTTTTCTAGTACCTTGGGATGCATCATTAGGTTATATATTTTGGATTACTTTTTTTTTTTTTTTTTGGTGGCACCAGGGATTGAACTCATGACCTCGCGCTTTCCAGGCAAGCGCTTAGGACACTGAGCTAGAACCCCGGCCCTTGGATTACTCTTTTTTTAAATACAGACATTTACAGCTGTATCTTCCTATTAGAACTGCTTTCATTGTGTCTTGTGGGTCTTAGTATATCATGCTTCCATTATCATTTGATTCTAGGAACTTTTTAATTTCTTCTCTGATCTATTAATTATTCAAGAGTATATTATGTAATAGCCTCGTGTTTGTGTTGTTTCTGTGGTTTCTTTTATTGTTGATTTTTAGTTTCATTTCTCTATGATTTGGTAGCATGCAAGAGATTATTTCAGTTCTGTATTTTTTTAAACTTGCTTTATGGCCCAAGATATAGTCTATTTTGGAGAAAATTCTCTGTGTTGCTGAGAAAAACATGTATTTTGTTATTGGATGAAACATTCTGTAGATATCTTTAAGTCAGTTTGCCCAAGGGTATGGTTCAACTCTGATGTCTCTTTGTTGACTTTTTTTTGTCTGGTTCACTTGTCTTTCTGTGAGAGTAGGGTATGGAAGTCTCCTGTGAGGATTGTATTTGTGTCTTTCTGTTCTTTTATGTTCAGTAGTTTTATTTTATGAAATTTGGTGCACATATATATGTTTATATATTTATGCATATACATATTTATGTATATATATAAATTGTTATCTCTTCCTGTTGAATTGCTCCCTTTACCAATATATAGTGATCTCCTTTGTTTCTTCTATCTGTTTTGGCTTGAAGTTCACCGTTTCTGAAAATAGGACAGCTGCTCCCGGTTGCTTTCAGGCTCAAGTTGCATGGAATATCATCTTCCATCATTTTAATTTCAGTTTATGTACTTTTTTGTAGATGAGGTGTGTCTCTTACCACCAGTATATGGTAGGGTTTTGTTTTCTGATCCAGTCTGCCAGTGTATGTCTTTTGATCAATGAGTTAAGTCCATTGTCACTGAGTGTTGTCATTGAAAGGTATATACTGATTTCTGTCATTGCATTATTTTTTCAGGGCTTCTTTCGTTCTTTCTTTCTTTTTTTGTTTAACTAGTCTCTCACATATATTCTTTACTTTGGTCTCTTTGATGATGTGAGCCTAGCTGTTTCTAGGATCCTTTAGATGCTTTCTGTGTTGCTGGTTTGGTCTCTTTGATGATGTGAGCCTAGCTGTTTCTAGGATCCTTTAGATGCTTTCTGTGTTGCTGGTTTGGTCTCTTTGATGATGTGAGCCTAGCTGTTTCTAGGATCCTTTAGATGCTTTCTGTGTTGCTGGTTTAGTGGTAATAAATTTCTTTAGGTTCTCTTTGTTGTGGAATCTTTATTTCTCCATCAATTTTGAAGGGTAATATTGCAGGGTATAGTAACTTGGGTTGGCAATTCTTTCTTTTAGGGTTTGGAAACTTTACTCAAAACTGTCTTCACCTTTAAATTTTCTTTTGAGAAATATGCTGTTATTCTGATAGGCTTGCCTTTATAAATTACTTGATATTTTTCTGCAACAGCTTTTAATAGTCTGTCTTTGTGCTATATTTTTGGGATTTTGACTATGATGTGTCTTGGAGAAGTTCTTTTCTGGTCGCAGCTATTTGTAGTTTCATAGGCCTTATTTCTCTGGCTTTTCATTTCTTTTCCTAGGTTTGGAAAATTTTCTACTATGATATCAGTGAATACTTTTAAAAAGCTTTTGGTGTCATCTTCTAACTTTTTTTTGACTCCTATAATTCTCAGATTGGTTTTTTGAGTCATCTAACAGATGTTAGATCCAGCTTTCATCATATCTTACTTTTAAGGTTTCAATGAGTATGTGATCTACTATATCAGCCTTGTCCAGGTTCTGACATCTCCCCTCAGACTGATCATTCTTGTTGCCCACACATTCAGATCAATTTTTCATATCAGGATTTCTGCTTGATTCCTTTTTATAATCTGCAATTCTTTACTAAATGGTCATTCACATCTTGCACTGTCTTCTTCATTTCAATTAAGTTTTTGTTTCTTTCTCCTTTAAGTTCTTTCTCCTTTTGTTCTTTCTCCTTGTTAAATATTTTATTAATGAGATCATTTATCTGCTTGTGTATCCTCTTTAAGATCACAGAACATCTTATAAATTTGCTTATTAGTTTCTTCTTTGATCTCTTCAAACATGTTAACCATTTGGTTTTTGAGTTCTTTGTAAAAAAATGTTCCCTATTTCAGTGTTTATGAGACCAGCTTTTTCCAACTAAGAACATTTGGAGGCATTCTGTTGCCTCATTTTCCATATTTCTCTCTCTCTCTGTCTTTCTCTTTCTCTTTCTCTCTGTCTTGACAGGGTCTCACTATGCAGTTCAGGCTGATCTTGAGTTCACTTTGTAGCCCAGGCTGGTCTCAAACTTGCAACAATCTTCCTGCCTCAGCCTCCCAAGTGCGGGGATTACAGGCATGTGCCACCACATCTGGCTTTATTTGTCTTGTTTCTGAACTAAGGGTTGAAAATCAGAGCAGAAAACTCACTACTGTGGAAATTCCTTTAGTTAGTGTATTTCTCCCTGTGATGTGACCTTGGCTTTGGGTGTGTTCTGGTGATTACATATCAACCAACTCAGCATAATAGGATCCATCTATCAGTTGTGGTATCAAACCACCAGTTGTATCATCATGTATAGAACAAATCATATATGAATTATATAATTTAAAACTTATTTTAACAAATTCAGTTTTCGAGTAACCCAGGGGGACAGTGCCATAATACTGAGGACAAGTATGCTGGGATACTGAGGATTGGTGAAGGAGAAAGGAAGAAACCCAAGAAAATTGTTCAGAAAGAAGAAAACATAATAGCAAAAGAAAAAAAGAAAAGTTATAGGACTCTGGTGATATTTTTATGTCATGGATGGGGGAGATAAGGGGGTTTGAGAAGTTATTTGCAGGAATGGAGAAAAAAAAGAGATGGGGAAGTAGAACAGGATGATGGGGGAAGTTGTAAGAGGGCCAGAGCCAGTTATTATGCTGGTGGAAAACTTGTGTTGGAATCCACCATACACAGTTTTTTGTCATACACAGGTCATACTTGACATGACCATGAAAGAACTAAACTAAAGCACTAATTCTTATTCTCCATTTTGAATATACAAACACTTTACACACACACATATACAGATGAGAAGAGAAAAAAAGAAAAACACTCTATACACATACAAAAACGTAAAAGTAAAGAATCCTCTCGGTCAATTTCTACTTCCATCTGAATTCTGCCACCGCACTCTTTACCTGACTTAGTTCAAAAATGGAGAGACCTGGTTAAAAACTGTTGGGCTGCTGGGGATCTAGCTCAGTGGTCTAAGCACCTGCCCGGCAAGCGCAAGGTTGTAAGTTCAATCCCTGGTGCCGCAAAAAAAAAAAAAAACAAAAAACTGTTGGGCTAAGCTCCCACCCTCTGTGGTTGTGGTTAGGAGAGTGATTATTTGGCTCTTTCCCCTCCTACAATTTACTCTCTTGCCTACCAGTGAGGGAAGGGGATGAGGTCTTCATGGATAGCTGAGCCTACTTCTCATTCCCTGTGCAAGCAGAATTCTGGTAGGTTTCACCTGCTCTCTGGTGGGCATGACTAGCCAGAGGTTTTGATCTCTGTCACTTTCAATTATATGAAGTGGGATATAGCAGGACTGGTCAAACATCTCATCTACCACTGATATCTAAAGGGGTTTCCTCCATCTCTGACCCCTTATCTTCATACTAATCCCACAGAGAGTAGAGACTCAGGATCAGTGAGCCCTAGGGACAGAAAGGAACAAAGCTACAGTCCTGGGTAGGCATCTGGAACCAGTCATTGTGGGATCTATGAGACAGTGAGTTGCAGGGGTACACAGCAAGTGTGGCTGGTATGATCTAGAGTAGAGAAAAGACGTTGGAAAAGGACTAGAGTGGTCACTCTCTCTCTTCCCCCTAAATGATAAGCTCTGTTTCCATGTGGGATCCTGCCTTCCACCTTCCCTCTAAACACTGCAGAGCTCGGCACCTGTGTGGGATCCATCCCAACACCCTAAAAGCTGCTGAGCTCAGTGCCCAGTTCTCTCTCATGGGCCCTGAAACACTAATGAAGCCCAGGGACTGGAAATACTATTGGAGAAACCTGGAAAGAGAGTCTGGAGCAGGCAGAAAGCTAGAGAGGGTGGTGAGTTAGAAGGTGTTGCACAGGTCACTAACCTGGAAAGGAATAGAAAGAGCAGGCATAGAAAGAGGCAAAGTTTGCTCCTTTGTTCCACAGAATTGAAAAACAGCAAAGGTGAATTTGAGTGCAGGAACTTGGGTCGTCTGGTAGACCTCAAGATACTGCCTCTTCTACCCCACAGGGATCTTGTCTTTTGGGTACTGGATAAATTTTTATTGTAAAGTGGACCTAAGTACCTGACAAACAGAAATGTTTAGGTAGAAACTTTTCATATTAGAATTTAGAAATTTAAAAAACAATGAAAAAATTTAAAGATTTAAAACATGACTTTAAACTCTTAGTGTCAGTTTAAATCTGTAGTGTTGTGATTTACATTTACACATTCAGGGATACACAAAACCTTTCTGTCCTAAACTCCATTTTCATTAGGTACTGTCCTATCAAACATCTTTGTCCCAGACTGTGTTTTTAAGTACATATGGATTTTAATAATTTATATTTTTCATTTTGAATGTTAAATCTGTCAAATTATCTTTTGTTATGATTTTGTAAGTACTCTCTTTTTAGACTTTAGTATTTTAACCATTGTTCTGAGTGGTCAAATACTTCCTGTATTATGCCTGTGTGAAGAAGGTAACATGCAAAGGTTTTCTAAGAAGCACTAG
>RJWT010042134.1:0-12197 GCA_004365215.1 Cuniculus paca
CAAGGGCCCTCTGGGTACAAGTCATCATGCAGGCCCTTGGCAGACCATCCGTCAGGTGAATGCAGCACAGCTGCCCTGGACCGTGGCAGAGTGTGCCATCTGAGAAGGGAGCAGGGTCAGTCCCTCTGCCGGGAACCCTGGGAGATGTGTGAATTGTGGAGGCTTCTGTGAGTGTGGAAAATCCTGCCTTGTGGGAAAGTCACAGGGGAGTGTGCAGGTCATGAGGACTGGATTCCCCAGCCTGCTGAGGTATTCTGTCGCACTGGGCAAGCTCAGTGTGCTGGCGAGGCATAGATATTATCACGGTGAGAGATGGTGGTATTGATTCAGCACAGATTAAGGAGATGCATCCAGCTGTTTTAGTGCGCAAATACAGGGAAACTGGGACAGCAGACATTAGTCCGGGTCTAATGTAATGCCTTTTAAATAATGCAGTTTATGTTTGCAATGATCAGTGTTTCTGCGTGTGTGCGGCCTCTGTGCTGCCAGCCTCATTGAATTACTGTACTCCATTGTAGGACATTCCCATATGTAACGAGCTACTGCTGGCCCCATAGCACAGATGGAGAAATTGAGGCTCAGACAGGGGAAGTAACTTGTTCATAAAACAAAACTGGAAAGTGACCTAGTTAATCAAGGGTGAGTGATTCCAAAGAAATACCTTCGACTTCTGTATTTCATGGCCACTAGACAGGAAAGAAACACTCACAGATGTGAACAAGGACAATAGTGACCATGGTGGCATGGAGAAAGAACCTTGCCTGCCCTTGTCTTTACCAGGTGCATAGGGCAGACTCACTGCTTCACCTCAGAGCACATGTTGAGGCCAGGAAAGGGCCATCCTTGGGGTTGGACAGTGTTCTGGGGTCTCCCAGTCAGATTCTAAAGCAGCCGTGCCCTTGCTCATGACAGAGAGGGTCTCCTTGTTTGTGGATTCGTTTCAGGTGGACACCAGACAATGCAAATGGGAGTGTTCAAACTGACTTGGCACTGGCCTTTGGGCTGCCCCTACACACTTTGTTCTGATGCCCACCACTGTCAAGAGCACAGTGCGTTTGAACCCACAGCTTCTATACTTTGGCCTAAACTTTTTATCTAAACAAGGAAATAGCCTGAACTTTTTATTTAAACAAGGAATTTCCACCAAGGAGGATGACTGTCACAGTTCTTTCTGTGTCCTATGTCCCCTGCCTCCTGCAGTGCTTTTCCACCTCTGCTTCCCTGGCTGGCACAGCATGTGACCCACACACAGGTGTGGAAGCCCCTTTCCTGCCCTTGTGTCATAGAAAGCCCCAAGGTCCAACTCCTGACAAATACACACAGACTGAGTTTTGTGATTAAGTACGGTACCTTGAACTTCGAATTTGTGGACCAGGGAGTGGGAGTGTTGATGGGGTTTGGGAAGGAAGAGACAAATGTGTTTCTGTAGCGGGTCACAGCGGTGCATCGACCGTCATAAAGAATTTAAAACATCTGGATGTCTGATGGATTTGCTGGTTCATTTGAATCACGACCAGATGTTTGTTACCATGTAGATGTTGTTGAGATTTCGACTGTAATGCAGAAAAGTTACCACTGTACAAATTAGGTCTCAGCTTTTAGTTCACATGTGTGTGTTTGGGTGCATGCATGTGTATAAAATAAGTACAAGTCACGAAATATGTTCACTGTTTCATTTTATGAGACGGTGCATTTATAACTATAAACCATGTAAGAGGATACACTTACAGGTTTTCAAAATATTGCTTTTAAAATAAAAAATGCAATATTTGGAATGATTGTACTAATTTAAATCTCAAAACACCTAAGTAAGCTACTGTATTGTGACAAAAATACCATTTTTAAATTGCAGGAAGCTACCAGAAATCATAATGCGTTGTATTCTAACCCACTGAAAATTTACAAGTGTAGATTCTAACCACTTAAAAATCAGCGTGTTTTACACAATTTGTATAGAGGCTAATTTATGCTCATGATTCTGTGTGTTGTTGATACATTTTCAATTTTTCTTCTTAAAGTAGGTTTATGTAGAGGTTCTCATATAAACTGATGCAGCGCTACTCACTAAGGTCCCCTCTGCACCACTTTGCTATTAAGTAGCTGTATTAACATCTTAGGCCATAGTCTTTAGCTGGGGTATTTTCTTCTCTTTTGCAAACATGGTTTATCTCTGTTTGCATTAAAGTAGAGCATGTCATTTGCAGTAGTTATACAATTCGAGGTCTGATATCAAAGGAGTCGTTCTCATTCAGAAAACACTATGGCAAGGACTGATTCTTTTTTTCTTTTTTGCCCTTTTAAAAATATTTTTACATTCTGCTGTTCCAAACATTTAAGACTCTGCATTCAGTGAAAGCATCCTCACCAGCAATAAATCATAAATGAAAAATAAGAATCTTCATTAGGCAAATAAAGCCAGTGTGCTACCTTGTGGATTGATATGATTTCTCAGAATACTTATTTGGATAGAAGAAATTTTTGATATATGAATGGATCTAATTGAGCATTGTTTGGATTAAAAGATGCTTTTTTTTAGTCTATTGATTTTGATGTGTTAGTAAGGTACTCCCCATTTTATCTTAATATTGGTCTAGAAAGCTTCCAGTGCTCACTTAAGTTAATTTTGGGAGTGTGCCTAATATATTTTGAAGCTTTAGTACACACAAAGGCATAGCTTCTTCCTTCTGCATTCTGACTGTCCTCCACCTGCAAGAGAGTCAAAAAGCAGGAGAAGATTTTTTTAGGCAAGGGCAATCTTGGGCAAATGGCCTGCAGAAGCAGCAGCAGCCAGGATGTCATTTTGAGGCCTGACAAGGTCCTTGACACAGATCTTCAGAAAATGCTATCTTCTCCTGGAAGGACTTCAGCTCATGTAAGTCTTATTTCTATTGTTTTCCAATTCATTTCAAGGTTAAATAAAAAAATTAGTAATTATAGTTAAAGCTAGTAACAAGCAAATCTTGCAGAAGAGAGTCTTGGAAGTGGATCCTTTCAGAGCTTTTCTGTACAAAGCTGAGAGAGCAGTGGGCTTTTTCAGTGTGTGTCTGCTCAAAATAATGTCATGGGAACAGGTGAAAGATTCGTAATATAGGTGACCTGAGAGCAGCTGAAGGAAGGGAGATAAGGTGACAGTTCAGACTGATGGCTTAGACCCTGCGTTTACTTTTCCTTTCCATCTCGACATTTTCCTCACATCTTTCCTCCAGAGTTTCTTTTCTTTTGTTTGTTCTTTAAGGGTGTATTTAATATTCAAATATTTCATAATATTGGTAGATGTTCAACATAGAATTGAAGAAATCCCATCGGGGGCTGCAACTTAGCTGGGAAAGGCTCTAATGAATTGTATTTTATTTACCTTAGTTAATTCTAAGCATAATTTAAATTACAATTATGGATGTGTCTGCAAACTTTTGACATATAAATTACAATTTCATTTTCAAGAACATGTATTTTTGTGCACGATCTGGTCTGTATTAACCTGTATGTAATGTACTGGGTTGGTCAAAGTGGTCGCCACACTGATGAGGGATAATCCCATGCCCTTGGGGCCCAGGGCTCAGGGATCCTGCGCTGGCTGTGCTGCTGACCAGGGATGGCCTTAGCCACTTTCCAGTCCTACAGAAGCAGGGCCTGTACCTGAGGCTCAGGTATATGGTGTGGCTGCACTTGACTGGCCCTGTCAGTCCCAACTGCTCATGTGCCCAGAGTGAAAGTCACATGTTCCTTGTGCAGCTGGATGGTCAATGTTCTGCAGTGAGAGGACCCTAGGTGGCCACCTGGTCATCAACACTCGAGTTCTGCACTGAGAGTGTGTAGGGCAGTCTGGAGGGAGGCACAGGGATCCACCATCTCCCAAATGGAAGAGATGCTGTTCGTCTGTCTACACTCAACCCTGGAGAAGTTCTTCTGTGACTAACTTCAGGACTGTGCTTCTCTTATGTGTGAGTGGAAAGGTTGTAAAATGCTTGCACTATTTAATCCAAGAGTTATAGAATGGAAATCACAGGCATCTCCAGGTATGTTTACCCTGATCTTGGAAAACAACTTGCCCTTGACAGACACTGGTTTGAAAGCAGGCAGTGGCTTTAGTGAGAATCAACACACCCCACTCCCTGTTTTTCTGGGAAGGAAACTGAGGCCCCGGAGATGTCACAGGTCTCACTCTTGTGTCAGAGCTAAGACCAGAATGCAAGTTTCTTGACTGACAACAGAACGTGTGATTGATTTAGAGCCGATTTCCATTCTGTAAAATGCAGGGCTTCCTGTGTTCTGCGGGAAGCCATTATTTCCTTCATGCTTCTTTTAAACCAGTTGCCCCGTTGTTTCCTCATCTCCACATAATAGATGTCGATCTGTTGTTCTAACTGGTAGCTTTGATAAAGCCACATTTTGATCTAATATCACAAGAAGGGGGTTTCTTGTTTCTGTCACCCCATGCATGTGTGGAAAGGTAGTTCTGCTTGAATGCACTTTTCATGGGGGATGCTTGGCTGACCTGGGTAGGAGGAGCCTTGATGAGACTCTTGCTTGTGGTCACTAGGCAGGGAGGCTCGACAAGAACCCAGGAACAAGACTCGGGGCAGAGAGCCACTTGCTAACAACACTTGTGTCAAGTGCGCCGTGTCCCCTCAGAGTGCTAGCTTTTAGTTTTATAGGGCTTTAGATCTTCAGCTGTGATTAGCCTTCCTTCTGAAGGGGCGCAGTTCCAAAGTTTCAACCTCAGCCAGTTCTGTGGGGCAAGGCGTAGCAATGAAGCGAGGGTTTGTTACCATGTTCATGTTGTCCCACAGCACCCACAGAAGGAGTAGAGCCCAGCAGATCTCTCGAACCTGTGAAATTCCTGAATTGCTCCACACAGTCAGGTCGTTTTTCATCACCCTTGTTTCCCTGTCAATGTGTCATAGCTGGTAAAGAGCTGTTAGATTTCTGCACATTTATAAATCTTTCCTCCGCTTCATCTCACTACTATTTAATACCATTTTGCTCGGCCCCTGTGCTTATGAGCTTAAAATGCCTTCTGCTGGAAGGAAAGCATACTTACTATTATGACTGAGGAGTACTGGGGAGATTTCCCCCAGCACAGGCTGACACGTTGCCCAGCACATTGTCATTTATCATTGTACACCAGATCTGTCAGCTAGAGAAACAATTTCAATAAAAAAAATTTCTGCATGAAATTACTTTCCAGGAGAAGAAACTGGTTGTGCTGTTGTGTGTACAGATCTGTGTCTCTGTCGATTTTGCCTTTCCTTTCTTCTTTTTCTTCCCTTTTTTTAATTTTGGCTGTGAAAGGTACTTAATGTACCAAAAACAATTTGTACAGACATTATTTTACCAATTGAAAGTGTGTACGCCTTGCTGAGGTCCCCCTTATCTAACTGTTGCTAATATATTTTCATGCTGTGCTCTTACGGCTTCATTTTACAGTTGAGGAGATCACCCACTCCATGCTGTGTTGGAAATGGGACCCTCGTCACTCGGGTCCACAGAGTGCACTTAACACGTGAACAACAAGCAGCAAAAGTTGAGGCATCAAAGCATCTCTATTCCTGCTCGTCTTCTGGTTTCAGACGTGGCCTGTTCGATCACTGGTGTCTGTAGATAGGAGAGCTCAGCTGCCTCGCCCAGTGGGAATGCCCTGCTCATGAGAAGCAGGAGGCAGGCTGCACTGGCACCAAGGACCGAGTAGCCAACCTCGCCCAACGGCTGAGGTCTCCATCTGGCCCCAGCTCTCTGTTCTGCGAAGAAAGCAGAGATCATTTCTGGGGCTCCCTGAGAAGCCCTGATTGTTCTAACGTTTGTCTGGTTTCTCGGGCCAGCTCAGAGCCTGGGGACGAGTACAGCCTCTGAAGCCCACAGTCAGGAGACCCAGCAGGGGCAATGATTGCCGGGAAATTGCGTTTCTGGACTGCTGAAAGGGAAAGATCAGCGTCGAAGGCCCTTGTTTTCCACCCTGTCAGGTTTTTACCCAGCTATGGATTTGTTGTCATCGGCTCCTGATGATTGTGCTGACACCCCTGTCAGAAAATGAATTTTTCACTCCCCACTTGGTTGACTCCATTCATAGGGTGCAACTCTGTCAAAAATGCCACTCTCACACGCCTTGCTCACTCATGGGCTTGTGAGTCCTTTACTGACCAAAAGCAAACTGTCCTGTGGAAATTTCTGAGACAGATGTTCAACCTGATGTCACCAAAGTAGAAAACAATTCTGCTTGCAGTGGAATTCATGCAAATGAGAATTATTTATAAAATAAACAACTGAGGCTTGACTGAAAGAATCAAGTTGAAACCTTTTTCTTGAGAACTTGGATTAGTAGTATGTGCTGTAAAATATGTCTGCTTTATATACAGGGTCTGAGTCCTGTGCATTTTCTGAGGCCAAGGCAGAGTGACAAAGGTCCAACCCCACTACAAAAGAGTCTAGGACACTGAGGTAGTAAGTTTTTTTTCTTTTTTCCTAGATTTACACTTTTTATATTATGATAACAACACTCTTACTGTATAATCTCTGACAATCATGGAGCCATAAAAGGAAACTGGATAAGGAAAGCATTTGTTTATTCAATAATATTTTTGCCTGAATTATACATCAATCAATGTATGGAAGAGATTGAGAATGCAACCATGAATAAGTCAACTTCTCAGCCCTCATAGGCCAGATGCAGTAGTAAAGACTTGTAAATATATGCACAAAAATAACAACTGATAACATTTGTTGAGTACTTAGTCTGCATTATGCACTTGCACACAATACATTGCATTGTCCAGACCCTCACCAGCCTATGAGGTAGGTACTAGGACTGTCACTTTATATAGATAACTGTAATGGGCTGCTTATTGTCCTGTAAAAATTCATGTCCACTCAGATCCTTATTTGAGTCTTTGAAGATGCAGTAAGTTAAGATAGAATCATACTGCATCAAAGCAGGCCCTATTCCAATGACTGGTGTTTTTATAAAAAGAGGAAGAGACATCCAGAGACTCAAACAAGGAGAAGACAGTCACCTGACTGAAGGCAGGCATTGCAATGATGTATCTACAAGCCAGTGAACACTAGGAGCTAGAAGAGGCAGGAAGAGCTTCTCTCAGAGGAAGTGTGGCCCTGCCAATACCGTGGCTTCAGACTTCTGGCCTTCAGAACAGTGAGTGAATAAATGCTGTTTTTAACCACCGAGTGTGCAGTGTTTCTTTGTTATGGTAGCTCCAGAAAACTACTTGGATGAAGAAAGCACAGCTCCTGGTCCAGGATCACAGTGTATCTTGGGAGGGGGGCCAAGGTTACATACCTGAGTCTCTGAATGGGATGCCTATGTTTGTAACTAGCAATCTTGTCACAGAAGCAAAGGCACGGCAGAGAGGGAAGAGAATGAAGAGACTTCAACTCTAGCCTTGCAGCATTTATGACATTTCAGAATGTCCATGATGGATGAGGTCATTTGTTCCGAAGTAAACCACAGAAGAGACATTAAATGCCAGATACTGTCCTATGTGGTGGGAAAGAAGACAGTGAGATGCAGCCTTTCAACAGGGCTTGGTTGTGCTCCAATCTGGTGCTCACAGAAGTTTCTCAATGTGAACACAGCCGCAAATTGCCAGGGGATAGTGGTAAGGGGAATATGATTCCATATATCTGGGGGAGGGTAGAGAATCTGCATCTGTCCATAATCTTCCAGACAAGGCTGGCACCCTCCCTGTATAGGCCCAAAGAAAACTGATCGGATGCCGTAAGTGTAGGCCTTATCAAGGGGTCCCTACAATCTGAAGATCAGACACGACAAGATAGGTACTTCTCAGCCTCGTAAGGGAAACTGTCCCCATGGCACTGCCTTCTTAATTTCCAGAACCTGCAGAGAATAGTTTCACAAACTGTCATCTGTAGAAGGAAAACAAGGGTAAATTATACTCTCCATTAATCCCACATTCATTCCATTATTGAGCAAAATTTTACTGAGCATTTTAGAACTCTGAAACTATGTGAGACTAAGGATCCAAAGGCATGCAGAATACAGCAAGTCTTTATACTGGGGACAAATGTAATAGAAACATTAGAAGGGTTTCATGATGTGGTGAGCACTACACACCGTACCCTGAGAACAGAGGAGGACTCCACTTAGTTGGGGTAAAATCCAAGAAGTGCCATTGGAATATTCTCATTTCTGATCTTTCCAACTCCATGAATAGCCCTGAAAACTTTTTCTGGAATTATAGAGATCTTCTGGTTGTAGAATTCAGCCTGCCATTGACGCAAACACAAACACCTCTGCATGGCTGTTTTCAGGCTTTCTGGCCCAGTCCAGTCCAATTCGCACGCATGTTGTGCTCAGGGCTGTTGGTGCTAGTGGGGGTGGCTCCACCTGGCAAGCCCTCAGGAGCAGCAGGACTGCGCAGCGCAAAGCTCCCAGAGTCATGTCAGCAGCAGGAACACCAGGGCCAGTAAATCTGGGATAGGAGTCCATACACAGTGCCGAATCCAAGGGGCGAAAGTTGGTACTAAAGCTGACCTTGCACAGTTGGTGATCTGGAGCAGTGCCCCGGATGTGCAGGATAGGTTTCAAATGCAGTGCTCGATCTCTGAGTGGCTTGTGTCTGCAGAGGACAATGCCAGACCTGGCATCAGGAAGCTGTCTGCAGCTGAGGTAGCTCTCGCTGGCCTTTTATCCCATGGGCCTGGGCATGGGTGGACTCGTTAGCCCACAGGCCAGTTTTATTCATCCAATGCTTGGCCTTGTGCACAATTAATTTTGTGAAATGAACATGTCAAGACTCGGGATTAAAACTTCTTTGCTTGAAACCAGACATAGGCAAGAGAATTGAACTTAATGAGCCACTTCTGGGAGGACACTTCCTTGATCGTATTTTATTTACAGAATTAGCCTCAAAATTTAGGATGTCCTGATCTCAGGAATTGAATCAAAGAATTATGCCCAGATAGAGATGGGGAGTAAGGAACAAGGTTTTCAGATCTTTCTGACAGGTTTTCTCTCCTCTGCTGTTTGTTCAAATAATACCTACCAGATATAATAGGTAAGCATCTACCGGAATAGTGTATCAATAAAGACCTTATGTAGGTTCTGATGGCCTTAATAGGTAATGGGTTTTTAAAACAATTTTCAGAGAACAAGCCCACCCTGCCTGAACTAGTGCCACGCGCCAGCAGCAGCCAGATAGGGGACGCCCAGAGCCAAACCTTTCCCCGTGAGTCAGTGCCATGGCGGGGTGATAACAAGCCCTGCCTCCCCAACTAGCACCTTGTGCAGACCTCCTCTGCAGGGGTACAGCTAGATCCCAGCCCCTTCCAGCTGGTGGGCTGGCAAACAAGAAGTACCAACCCCCTCCCCAAGCGACTGGCTGCTCCAGAGAGACACAGGCTCTGATGATAGCTATGGAGGTGAAATGCAATTGGATGCCTGTGGTGCTTTGATGTTTCACTGACCTTGCAGGTCTAGGGCCAGTGGTCTGATCATCTGTTCAGAAGACAGCAGTACACAGTGTGGCATCTAGGGGGGTCTCCTTCTGAGGGTGGTAGCCATAGTCTTGTTTTGAAGTCCTGTGTTTTCATTATTTTGTTGGGTTGGGTTTTATTCTTTTTTGCTTTGTTTGACTATGTTATATTCGATGGCATGAGCAGCTATTTCAAAGATAGTAAGATATATATGGTAGCCATTTTGGATTTACTATTGTCTTGTTTTGAAGTCCTTTATTGTATCCATTGTTTTGTTTTTACTGTTTCTATTCTATTCTGTTCTGTCCAATTTGTACTATGTGCAAAGGTATCTGCAGTATTTTGAAGACAACAAAAGGTATTATGGTAACTACTGTTGATTTTCTAATGTTGTGAAGTCCTGTATCACTTACTCTGGTTTGTTCTGATTGGTTTTATTCTGTTATATTTTCCTTGGTTTTATCCTCTTTAAAATAAAAAAAAAAACAATATTTCATTAAACACTGTGAAAACAATAAAGAAAAGTATAAAATCAGAAGGAAGAAGAAAATAACAACTATTCAATTCCTTTGTTCTACAATGAGCTATTTACGTATATATTTTTATTCTTAGTCTACTCTTGTTTCCTTAAGACAAATTATCCTATTGTTTTTCTAGAAATTATGCAAGCTTAAATAATTCAAGTGAAGCATAAAAGTATAATAAGATGCATAAAATCACAATCAGAAATAATCATCAAAAATAGTGAATAAATTTTCAAATATTTTTCTATGGGCTTATGTGTGTAGACCAATAGAGCTAACATTTTTTATGAAAACATAATACAATACTTAAAAATAAGAAAATTGAATTTCATTTGAATTTGAGTAAATGAAAATAAAATATATAGTGGAAATTCGCATGTTTGTTTATTGCAAGGGATACTGTTTTCTTGAAATATTCTAGAAAATTATGAGAGTATGAAGCACACTAAAACAACAAACATCAAACACAGATTGTCCTGCCATGAAATGTAAAGATATACCCGATCTTACACAGTTTCCATCTAACTGTCTCCAGCTCCTAACTTAGGCGATTACTGTACTACAGTCTATATTATATTATATTATATTATATTATATTATATTATTGCCATGCTATACTCTATTACATCAGGTTTCATTTACTTTTTTCTGTAATTGTACCTTCCCGGTCTACTTTAGTATTAGCTCTTTAGGTGAGTTGGTTCCATATTAATTGCAGATCTTTTCCCAAGCCCTTCTAGTTTTAATGCATGTGGACTCAAGTTTCCGGCCTGGATCCGCTGTCCAGGTTCCACCTCTGTGCAACCCGTGCTCAGGCATATGCTCTCCCTGGGGGCCCTGGGGCTTTGTGCTGGAAAAACAAGGACCAAAGTCATTAATCCTGCTCACACTTTTCCCCACAGAACTGTGTCTTCGTTGCTGTCATCTCCGGTGCTGAAAAGGCTCTGGAAGCCTCTGAGATCTGGCTGATGTTACCGTGTCATGGGTGGCTGCTGTCTGTCTGGGGGTTGTGGAGGCCTTTGGTTTTCCTCAACTCATAGCTTTCAAGGTGTGTTCACCTCCAGATTCTGGGTCACATCTCCTTGGAGCACAATGAACTCTCTTAATAATAATTATAATACCTTTCCTTCTCCAGTTCAGGAAAAGAAAAATGTTGCATCTACTTTGTAAATACCAAAATCATATTCTACTGTTTCTCCAGGGGATACATGTTCATGTTATTGAGAGTAGTATTAGAGATTGAAGAAGCATTCACAGAGCCCAGCCCTCCTTCCCATGTCTCATCTCTTCTTTCAAGGAGTAGGGGCAGTACATTGCCTCTTATTGACCAAACACAAACCTTAGGAGCCACATATTTCTGAGGTAACATGGCAAGGGAAAACAGCATGGTCATTCCTTGTGTGCTCTGTGTCTGCTCTGCTACTACATCCCAACTGACTACTGTCAGCAGGGCACGGCATGACCCACCATGCCTGAAGTATTTACTGCCTGCCTCTTTAAAGAAAAAGTGTTTCAACCACTGATCTACAAGATTTGTAGTAGCTATTTTATTTGATATTTGCCTTCTTATATTTAAACGATCTACTTTTATGTATTTTAAACATTATCCACTGGCATTCTATTAAGGAAGAAAATCTAGCTCTCTTAACCCTCTGTGTAAACAAGTAAGTAAATATTCTTGCCTTCATTTTTCAAATACATTTAAAAATATTTCATTAAGTCAGAATCAACATAAGCACTATAACATGGCTGTGTTAGTTCATTGTTGATCTTTTTCTTAGCACAACTATATTTCTGTACAAATTTCTTTCTTGGAATTAATACTATCTTTTTGTTAGCTTATATTTTAATATGTTTATAAATTGTCCAGTCCTAACATTTCTAGTAACACCACATAGCATCTCGATATGATCAAAGTGACAGTCGTGTCAAAACTGCTTTAAAGCTTTTCAAAAGTTTTTCTGGAAGCTCTCTGACCGTCATCAGGCTCAGCTCTTCTGTAGACTGTCATAGGACCCTGATCCTCAATCCTTAGCTTTCTTATGTCTTTGGGTGAGAAGTCCCTTCTGCTTTTCTCTGACCCTAACCCTTCTCTTTTGTAGTGTTAACATCTTCTCTAGTTGTATTTACTTCTAAAATGCACAGAGGCTCAGTTTCTTATGTCCTTACATGACTTCTAAAAACGTCTTCATACTCCATTCCTATCAAATATAAAAGTCTACAAATTTA
>RJWT010042135.1:0-12192 GCA_004365215.1 Cuniculus paca
GAACTAAGAGAAACTAGCTGCATAACCATCTGGACCATGATGTTCTTAATTTCACAGATTTTTTAAATTCTTTGATTTCTTGTTGAGTAATGCACTCTGATTTCTACCACACATAGCTTAAAGTGTTTTTCAAAAATCACATCATATAATCACATATTTTGAATTTCTACCACACATAGCTTAAAGTGTTTTTCAAAAATCACATCATATAATCACATATTTTGAATATATATATATATATATATATATATACATTATATATTTTGAAGAGAAAAATCTTCTGTGAAGAGTTTTTTCGATCTTCCAGTAGCTTCATTTTATGTTTTACAACAAAGGGAAATTTTCCAATCCAACTCAGACTTTATATAGATTACTTCTTCCAAATTTTTCACAGAAATAAAATATTTCCTACAGTCCCCAGATTACGATTCAAGCCTTAATCTCAAATTCATAAATTTAGTAAACTAACAAAGGCAAAAAATCAACCCTGAAGCTTTAGCATTAGATAAGGTGGTTGCCACATGACTGAACAGAGATAAACACTGTTGCACCTCACAGAATTTCCTCTTGTAGATTCTTCATGCAGCTACCTATTTCATCATGTCACATGCTTTACAATGGATTTCTGCAGCAAGGTGATTTGTGTCTTCATTCAATAAATACTTAATACAAAAAGCTGCTCTCTATTGAAGCCAAGGAAGACTGATTTAATTTAAATAGAAAAGGGAAATATTAGTGAAAAGCAATAGAATAATAAATTGGAGATAATCATAAAAACAAGTAGAAAATTCCTACAACAGTGAAATGACTGAATTTTCCTGAAATTACAGATGAAATGGAGCAAAGGAGATACAGAAGGATTTACATCAAAGGAGTGGTTAAAAAAATTATAAAGAGAGAGGAGAAAGGGTAAGTTAGTATACATATTTCCATTTTTTAAAAATCTGTCTTCTTGTTATATCTGGAAATCTACAACCCAATAGTCTACTTTTCAGAAAGATGATAAAGACATAGTAGACCCATGTGAATCGAAATACAGACCAATATTTTGCCACAAGGTACAAGTTGAGTTGAGATGGAGGGAACTAATTTCGGGATAAACAAACGACAATATTTGTATATAAATAGGCACACAATCTTGTGATCTAATTTTGAAATCTAACACAAAATGATCCTAAATCTCAGATGATATTTATAAAATCATTTGGGTAGTTCAAAACACAAAGTCAATGAAAGCAAAATCCTGAAGTCTTAAGAGACAACAGAGGATGGAAATTCTTGTTAAGCAACATCTACTGATACACCAGAAACTAAAGAAAATCACTCTATAAAAGAGCTACTTGGTAGGACAGAGATGTTTTGTAGAAGTTGATAGAAAAGAGGTTTATCAGGTCATCTGGATAAATAAGAAACTGATGAAAGATTTGAATCTCTTAAGGTTGTAAATGCCAAAGTCAAAATCAACAAATGTAAAGGGAGTATACAATATTAATTATATAAACAAATTTTAAATAAGCAGGTCGCTGGCTGCAGCATATGATTTTTTATCATGCAGATACTTGCAAGATCTTTCCCGCTATGAGACTCAATCATTATACTTTAGAATAACAGACGTATTCAGCATTCAACTGGAAATCTCTGACTTCTGTTGAAAATGCCTAAAGTTTTCAGATAAAAAATGTCAAACAGACATTGACTCACATTCTCGTGTCCAATTTTGCACTTACTCATTTGCCTTACCCCTGCATCTCTTGTGTGACATTAGTAAAAAAACATTTAGGTCTAATAAAAAATGGAGCACCGGATGCTGCTGCTGAAGCTACTCTTGCTGTAGACTTTGAACTGAGTTCATTGAGTTGAAGTTCAAATCCAACCATCACCTAAGACCTTGGATTTAATCATGCATTATTCTTCCTTCTCATATATGTATTAGAAAGTTTATAATACTAGCACATTGGAAATAGCCTCTCCAAGAAACAGAGCTGGAAATAGCTGACGGTGATAATTAATGCCATCATTCAGCGTAATAAAATCTAATGGGGGATATTAAAAGCCTTGTTTAAAGCTCTGTGTTAAATAGCTCACAAATAAAATGGCAGAAAGCTAGCTTCATCCTGTGGCCAGTGATAGAAAGTTCTATAATTCAAGGTACACCAGGCCACTTGCATGTGAAGATAAGCAGTGCCTACATGCCTAATGTGTGTGCATCTGTGCATGTGTTGAAGCAGGGTAGGGGGCCGCTTTCTTTTCTTCCTTTTCCTCTTTATTTTCTCCAGGCATGAGTTTGATGCCAAGCCTATTTACAAAGTTCAACTTTGGGGTCGTGAGAATTCTGCTGCATACAACTGATAGTTTTATGTTCCTGAGACTCACATAGCTTTCCTTCCGCTTCTCGGTTGTTGTTTTTTTTTAACTGCCATGTATCTTTAACTTTTTCTTCTTAACCTGATCCAACTACAATTTAGAATCACATAGGGAAATACGGACATAGCCAAAATTTCATAGAGTTTTAGTGTAGATACACAAATTATATTATTTTGGTGAATTTTTCCTGCTATAAGATTCACTCAGGCAATCTGACAATAGCCTGCTTTTGAGCTAGCTGGATCTCTGGAGATAAATAAAATAGCAGTTTTGGAGTGACACATCTCTTCTCCCATTTTTCTGTAATCAAATAAAGTAATGAGAAAAGGGTAACTTAGTAATTTCCAGTATTGTTCCTTCTTTTATGCCAGACTTGGTTCCTACACATATATAAGTCAATTCTCAGATTCAAGTTTTTTTAAATATCTCAAAAATATATTTATAAACAATCCCTGGGGAAAGAATAATCTATATAGGACAAAGAACTAGAAAAAGTAAGCCAGACTACAATTTCCATTTCCACACAGCTTATCTACAATTTAGGCAATTAATGACTTCTGGGCTCCTCCTTAGCTTTAAGTAGTATAAATAAACAAAAAGCAAAGATACATGGACAGTTTTCAGTGTCCATACAAGCTTCATGTATTTGCTTTCAGGTAACTTTGAAACTTGAAACATGTTTTCGACATGAAAACAATGATATAAATTGTGGTGAAGGTCGTAATATAGTCCAAAAAGATCCACTTAACTAGCAATGCATGTGAAATATAATCCAAATAGCATTAATCCTAGGTTCATGTTGTGGTCACAAGAGGCCAGAGGACTCACTGGATGAAGGGATACAGGAAGATTTCTCCCTCTGTAGTTTAAGGATGCGATACTGAATCACTTGGAGATAAAGCAAAATAACATTTTGATGGATTTTTAAGGAAGTGAAACACGTTGTGTTGTGCAGCTTAGAAACAGAAGAAAATTTAGTATTATCAAAAAATTAGAAAGCAGAAACTCCAATAGTACATTGGAGACAAGTGAAGAAGCAGGCTATGGACAAAATGTACGGCACAGGCTATTCGACTGTTTCACTAAACTCTGGATAGAAAAAAAAATACATTTTTTCTTTTTCATGTATATATTATGTTCCTCTTAAATAGTTGTTTAGGTTATTGAAAGTGTTTTTCTTGGGATGAATGTTTTAAACTGTACTTACTGGGTCAGAGGATCTGCTAGATATGTCTTTTAATAGGTATGGCCAAATGGCCTTCCCGAAAAATAGTTCTAGCTGATATTCTCACTCGAAGGACATGTGAGTACCTGGATTAAACATTATAATAGGTTTGTTTGTCTTCATGGATATTTCCCTTTCTATGTCCTTTCTAAAGCCACCTTCTCTCACTTTGTCTTCCACCTGAAAAGTACTGGTATCTTCCAGAGTCTGCAAGTCTCTCTCTTGTTGCCTTAATACGCTATTCCTCATTCTGTTACCTTGGACTCTGAAATCGTCCCTTATCTAAAATTTCCACCAGGTTTCTAAAATGAGTCATCTCACAATCTGTGGAAATGTTACAAGTATGCACATTTGCAAAGCTCAGCAAAGATTTTTTTTAGAATTGCATTCACAGTTTGAGGATCTGCTGTTTTCTATAATACATTTTATCTGCAATTCAAGGTGTAAAAAAAGATTCTGTTTCAAAAGAACAACTAAAATAATAGATTAGGATACACATGGTGGCTGGAAATGGTAAATTACACTGAGAAAATAAGTTATCAATACCTTTAAAGTTACTTGCATGGTTACATTCGGAAAGCTCATTTCTAAAGCACAAGGAAGGGTATGGTCCAAGATTTAGGTTAAAGGAGCTTGCTTATCCAGGGTTGCTTAAAATACATAGTAAACCATACACTAATGCCAATTATAGCACATTCAATCAAAGAACAATATTTTCATTCATTACATATATGAACATCCATGTTATACAGAATGATAATGATGCAGGATTAAGTGAAAACCAAAATAAAAAAGTTCTCATCTACACAAATCTGTTAAAAATGAATTCTTGGAAAGATCCACTAATCAGATCATAGATAGATCCATTATGAACAGCAGTCACTTTGGATGTTGACCACAAACAGCGAATTTTGATATTCTGTGTGAATTTCTTCGTGACAAGTTTGGACATTTCCTATAGCTCAAGTTATGAAATACAATTTTAATTACAAAAGCTGATAGTTAAAAGTCAATAATAAAGCTTCGATGTGAGAGTTTTTTTCTGGTGAAGAGAAAGTTGAACAAAACAGAAATTCAAGTCCATGCATATATATTTCACGAAACAATAGTCGTATTTTTGCTTTTGCTACTTCCCATCCCTGAAAGGGTCAGGTACTTAGCTCTTTTTCCTCATCTCTCTTCCACTACATAGAATAAAAATATATACAAATAAATGTGTAAAGACACACAGGCTCCTTGTCATTGCTATATGTGCACTGAGCATTTCAACTGTTTTTTATGAGGTAATAAATTATTGTTCCGTGTCCTGGCAAGTTGCTTTTCTGAAAGGCGACATCCGGTCCTTGGAGCACCAGCTTTTATTATGCATTTCATATTGAACCAGAGGTCAAATTAATTGACCTTATCTATGTGGAAAACCAGTTGGTTACCTAGAGAAGCAAAATCTTTACAGAGAGTTTGGGGGACAAATAACAGAAAAACCTGAAATTACGGCAACTGTAACCTCCAATTAGAAAAAATAAATTTAGGGGAACTTAATTTTTGAGGGATCAATTAAGAATCAATAATAATTATATTTTCTGTAAGAAGTGCTAAAGGCAACACAATCCAACTCTTCACACACATATTTTACATGTTGCCACATATAATAAGTTTCAGGAAAGCAGGAAGAAAAGCTAAAAACCATCTACCCTATGGACTCTAAGGATAACAGTTTCTGTGAGGATAACTGAAGCTTTCAGATTCTGAGAGAAATCTTACTAGACCTTAAAGAAATCACTCTAGACCTCAAAGGAGCATAATTAGAGCAAATGCCTCCCTAGTGCAAAATAGATGTTCCTTGCCTCCGAAATGTACTATTATCAGTTGCATCAGTACAAATGTTGGGACTTTTAATGGCCTTATAGAGTAGATTAAAGGAAGAGAATTGATTTTTCTAAAACATCTGTTTCTTTCCTTCCACCACTGATAAGTGGCATAATTCTTGTATCTAAAAACTTTAAGAATCCAATCAGTCACTCTAAATAATATGTTGATGTTTAAATCATGACAATGAGCAAGGAAAAATGTTAATCTTCTATATCACATTTTTTTAAAAAAACAAAAGGTGAAATAACTATTCTCAGTTTTATTCAAGACAAAAAATGTTTTCCCCACCTGTAATAGACCAAAATAAATAAATAATAAATTAGCTTGTGTTTCCAAGCTAATTTCCAAGCTTGTGTTTTCATTGCTTTACTTTCTTGCTTGTTGGTTAGGCATGCAAACATAGCTCCTGGCATAATCTCAAGTGAAAAAAAGATTTACAGTGGCAAAGATAGGTGCTAGTTAGGAGATCGAGTGATATTATTGATCACTGTGACTAATATATAAATTTGATTCAAGTGTGTGAATTCAACAATATAAAGAAATAATGGGTGGAACGACTGATAAGACTTACTTGAATGAGTATCTCTAGTGATAAAATCTCTTATTTTAAATATTAAGGAAATCTTCTTGCCCTAGGGGGGAAAAAAACTCTTTTGAATAAATTCTTATGTAAACAAAACATGCAAATCAGATCTGATGAATGAAATCTTCATGCTGTTGCCCTTATCAGGTAGACGTTGGCTGTACCATCTAGTATGGAAAAGATTAAGCCACAGAACAAGCATCTGCTTGGGGCAGCACTAAAGAAGTCAGGGGCTGTGCAAAAGGGTTTGAACCTGGAGGTGAGGTCAGAAACAGGGTGATTTAGTAACTTCAGTAAACAGACTTTCAATGGGACAAAATAAAGTTTGGTTTCATTTTGAACAGTACCAGGAAACATCAATGAAGACTTCAGTGTTGAAAGAGAATACTGAGGCCCACTTGGAAATTAAACTGTGTCTAAAAACCAATCTGTTATTATGTTAAATAAAGCCATAGTTAATAATTATATCTCTTCATTTCAACCAACTCAAGAAATAGAGACAGACCAAAGAAACAAAACAAAACAAAAACCCAGGAACCTGGGGATAAAATTAGCCCAACTTAAAGAAAAAAAGACAAAACCAATGGCCCTCTACCCATAAGTGCTAAGCACACAGAAGCTGAGTAGAATAATTTGAAACTAATAGAATTGACATTCATGTCTTCTCTGGACTTGTATGCAGGGGAATAACATCTTCCCAGCATCAATTCATGTGTGCAACTGATTTATCATTACAAAATCATGTTTGCGAGGATGCTTTTCTTAAATTCTTGGTTTCTGTTCACCAGCTGGGATTTGAGGTTCCTGAGAAAGTCAAAAAGAAAGGAAGAAATTTTCAGTAACTAATACCACAGGTTAAGTGATAGAGTTTGGAACTGCAAATGTTTAAGAGAAGGAGATTATGTAAATTGAGATGCCCCTCCAAATAATTTTCTACTTTTTTTCAACAGAAATTCTATCTACTTAGTAGAAAGAGCTGATGACATATCTCTAGAAGTCCACTTGGCCCATAGGACTGGTCTGCTAGTTCATCAGACTTCGTGGAACAATTTGATGACATTCAAAGGCATTTGTATTTCCTTATGAATCTTGCAATGGAGCAAGTATAGTGTCTTCTGGGTCAAAAAAGACAAATTTACAAACCTGTACCTGATCAGACTCCTCTAGCCCCCAAATCCCTATGTTTCCCAGTGGAAAGCAGGAACGTGCGTATGCTGCCTTGACACTGAGTACCCCAGGAACCTCCAGTGAACCTGAAAGCCCTCACATCTGGCTATAGCTTGCCCTTGTTTGCTTTACATTTTGCACACAGCCAACGACCACCCTGGTGTGAATTCAGGGATGGCTCGCTCTTCTTTACACATGGCCAGAAGAGGCACAAGAGGCCAAGCGCTCACCTGGTCCAAGGGTGAGGTCCACTGCGTTTTTCAGTTTGCCTTTGTTTTTGTTAGTGTGACTCCTTTTGAAAGAGATTTCTGCAGAGGGACGCACACATTCATCATCATCTCTCCTTTGCTTATTCCTTGTCCATCAGGTATAAACTATGTCCAGCAAAGAAATGGTCAGCGCTTTACAGCAATGCCCTCAAACACACACTCGCTGAAAAGAGAAGCTTCTGGCTTAGACACTCCCACTAACAATTTACTTTCCCAAGATTTTTGTTTACTTTTATGACAGTTCACATTGCTTCTCTTCCAATGAATGATCCGTTATGTAGAAGAATCAATTGGGTAGAAAAGCAGATTCTCAAAGAATCTTAGACAATGATTAAGTACTGTATGCTGCACACCAAAATTGATGCAGGAAGATGAGATAAACACTACAGACGGGAACAGTGACCTGAATAATCTGCTAGTATGAGTTGCAACAATGAACTATGTTTCCCAGAACTCATTAGATTTTTGTTGTGAATGTTTTTATAGCTTGAGATGTATCAGTTTTAGTTGTTTTGTTTGGATAGCCTGCTCACAGAACTGAAAATATGTCAATCAAGTGATGATCCTTAGAAAAGTCCAAGGGCAATGCAATTTCTGTCTTCTTTTACTTTTCTTCCAAAAAATATGATTTCTGCATGGGAATCCTGGAATTCCAGGAACATAGCATCAAAACAACTATTTAAAAAGTAAAATTGTTATTCACTGTGGTGTTTTTGCCTATTTTAAAACAAACTTGATGCATCTGAAAATGTAAATGACAAAATGTAATGATATTTTCACATATGTTTGATATACATGACTTTCAGTACAAGTCACTAAAATTCTTTACTGTAGAAAGAAAAACAAAAGGAAAGTAGAACAACAGTAACATAAAACCCAACTGAGGTTTATACTTCTATAGGTAATACACATGTCAAATAACAGGAAAATTATGGATTATAATGTCACTAACCACACTAAAAGCATCCCATCCCTCTCCCTGTCTGATAGTTCTGCAAGACTGGGCCTCAACTCTCATTCCAGTGGTAGGGCCATGAAGGTCTATGGCACTTCCCCCTACTGGCACAGTCGTACCTTGCAGAAATTTTCCAGCAAGTGGATTGTCTTACCTTTCTGCATCAAGTGTATATAAGACATAATCCAGGTGTCCTTTGAATAAAGATGCTGTCTTGTAATTATCTTGAGGCTGGTAAGAATTTGTTGATAGCTGTACATGTTCACTATCACTGAAAAATTGGTAAGCAGACACAATGTCCCTGGGAACAGCTAGGTTTGATTTAGAATACCCCACATTCCCATAAACAGTTGTCTAACTACTCACTTAATGCTGAAAGCCCTAACGGCCTGAATCTATTAAGTGTGAGCTCTGAAAATGCTACTTATTTCAATCTTGCTTTAAATGGCAATAATTAAGATCAAATAAGTACACCAGAACACAAAGAAAAGAAGATAACGAAGAGAAATTCAGTAATTGGTCTCTGATGAAATAAAAATCTTTTTGAGATTTATATCGGCATCATGTGAGTGCTAATTAGTCAGCACATGAGATGTTACGTCAACTTTGTCTAAATGTCAAGGGCAAAGAACATGTGTACAAATAAATAAAAACAGACGGAGCTTATTCTTAGATGTAGGTAATGTTGCATATTACAGTAATCATTTGCCAGTACAAAGTTATAGTTCATTTCAAATATTTAAGAGTATCTATAATTATTCTTTCCTGGTCAATGGATTTTTCTCTACAGTTGGAAGAGAGATGATTTTCCAAGAACCTAGAAAGATGGACTTATGCAAATGTTGATGATAGATGGGTCTTTTGTATTTAAAAATGTATCAATAATTAAACGTTTTCTACACCATGAATTTTCCTTACATTTGGAACAGAGATAATTTCCTACATACCTAGAGTCTTTTTGCTTGAAAGGCACACAAAGATAAACTTTCCGCAAAAATCATATATAAAAACTTCGGTAACATGCAAGATGAACAAGGACGAAATAAGATTGATTTCTGTACTATGAGCATTCAATAGAACGTGGTATGTGGCCATAAGATGGTAAGTAAACTGTCACATTATGACTGATTGGTCTGTTATTCTAACAAATTTCTGAAAACATTTCAGGTTTTTCTCTTAGACCTCTGTCAGTTTTTTTATCGAGAGTTTCTACAAAGAGCATAGCATTTGCATGGCTTAATATCCGAAATATAACAAAACGCCTAATTTTTCAAACAAATAGATGAAATTGGTAGGCCAGAAACGACAAAGAAAACTTGCTTTAAATAATAGGAATAGGTTCTAAATCTTTTTTGCTTTTGTAACTTGCCTTCATACTTCCACACTGCCTTGATGAACGCTACAAAGTGCCCTTATTTCCTGGATGGTAGGCGGTGTCCTCAGGAAGGTGGCAGGCAGCCTGCAATAGGCACTTTACATGGCCACCTTCAGTCTAAATGTTTCTCCTATCGTCCAAAAGTCACCCAAACCGAAGCCCCAGCAGCAGTTTAGCTTTCCATGCCCTGGTGGTTTCAGACATTGCGTGCTGCATTCATGTCTGGGGAAAGATAGATGTCCATTAAATCTCCAGATGTGCTATCTGTTCAACAGCACTTACAACCAAGTCTGGAAATGTTTGAATAAATGGCTTTTTTTTTTCCATTTTACTTCTGGTGATTTCAGTATATTGGAGCCCTGTCCAGAATCTGTTTATATTTTTTTGATCTTCGTCTCAATACTGCAAATCTTTCCTCTTACTCTGTATATAATAATGTCATATCACAGCGTTTCTCAAATATCTTTTGCTTCCAAATGGAAATTTTTAACTTCCCAAAGAATGAATTTTAACATATGGGTCAATACTCCCACCTGGTGTCCAGAGTGGAGAATACACTTTGCTTTTCCCTGAAAGCTTCACAATTTAATGACTTTGCAATTTTAAAATTTTTGATCATTTTTCCTCGTGCTATACTCAGCAGAAAAGTCATAGTGATATAACAAACTAGACTCATTTTAGAAGTAACAATCAGATAACTAACTTAAAAATCACTGACTGAAAATATGTATCACTTGTTGAAATTATATTTTCTGAAAACTGGTTATTATTTTTGAAAATTTATGTTTAATTTTAAGAAGCTTTTTTTTTACAAAAAGTATATTTATGGAAAAATTACAGTGATAATACCGCATTCCTGTATACCTATACCTATCATCAAGTGTTACCTTTTGTTGACATTATACATTAATTACTGTGGTATGTTTGTAAAAATTAAGACATGGACTTTGGAGTATGTTACTATTAGCTGTTTCATTGACTAACTTCAGACATCATTTGTATTTCACCAGTATTTGTGTGTGTACTATTTTTTTCCTGTTGTAGATCCAATCCAGTTTAGCATATTGTGTTTCATTTCATGTCTCCGTAACCTTTTCTAGTTCCATTTTCATTTGCCCCTTCCAGAATTTTTACTTCCCTAGCAACTAAACGACAGGCTCAATAAAAATTGAATATCATCTGTGTACCTGTTATACAAATAACTATTATATTCATAAACTGACTTTTAAGATTTGAAAGATTTTAAGAATATTGTGCATTTATAAAAATGCAAATCCAAGAGCAAAGTGTTGTATGTGCCTTTCCATTGGACCTTTAGACATCTCCGTCCTGTGACTATTCTTCCATGGTTCTGTCTTTCAGGGGACAGGTAAGTCAGGTACTCAGTGACTTATGTTACCTAATGAAAAATTCAAATGGGAAGAAAGTAAATATCACCTCTTAGGGGATCAGAAGGTAGTATTTTATGTTTTGAAGACTCAGCTTCCTTTCAATGTCTGAATGTAGTTTTTTGTCTACAGAGCATAGATCACTAGGCTGCAATGATTTCTACCTCTCCTGGTACTTGTGGTCTGTACCACTTGTTTGAAAAATGATAATAGTTCATCTAGTGATGTGACACTGTTACTTTTATATTTAACAAAGACTATTTGTTAAGTTGCCCACTAACCCATTTTGTAGTTTATTATAATAAAGTAAAATGTCTTTCAAGTCTCTCCTTTTATGTGTTTAGAATAAATGCACACAGAAAGACAAAAAGTCATTTGTGTGAGTCAGCTTTCCATCACTGTGACACAGTGTCTGAGATAATCAACTTACAAAGAGAAAAGGTGTATCTGGCCCATGGTTTGGAGGCTCCATTCCATGACTGGTTGGCCTATAGCTTTGAGCTTGTGGCAAGGCAACAGATCAAGACAAGGGCATATTGCAGATCCAAACCATTCACCTATGTCCAAGAAACAAAGGAGACAGGAAGGAGCCAGGACCCCACAATTCCCTTCAAGGACACATCCTTAAAAATCTTAAAGACTTTTTACTGGCCCTGACCTGTAAAGTTTCCACCATGAACCAATAGCAACTGCTTGGTAACCACAACTTGGAAAAATAAGTCTTTGTGGGATATTCAAATTCTAAACTGTACTATCATTTATTCCATTCATTCACTCATTAATCTCACAAACACTCATTCAGTGTTTTTCATGTCCAAGGAATTGTGGTAGGTGTCAGGCAGAAGTTACATTCTTGATATCATATAGTATCATGGACTGTGTTGAAAATACAAACCTTTGATCGAACCTGAAAGAAAGCACCCGTCTACCTCATTGCCTTTCTTCTTTCTCATTTGTACTGTCTCAACTCTGGGAGCAAGCCCAAGACTCTTTTTTT
>RJWT010042136.1:0-12220 GCA_004365215.1 Cuniculus paca
AGATGGGTTTCTTGTAGACAGCATATGGTAGGATGTTGTTTCTTGATCCATTCTGCCAGTCTGTTCCTTTTGATTGGTGAATTGAGGCCATTTACATTAATGGTTATAACTGATATATATTGGCTTGTTTTAGTCATGTTATCTTTGTGCAGTGGTTTCTTTACCTTTTCCCTCTGCTTAATTGTTTGCCCTGCTTGGTATTCTTCTTCTGTTGATGTTTTTGACATCGTAACTATTTTCATGTTTATCTAGAGTATCTTTCAGTATTCTTTGCAGGATTGGTTTGACAGTCATGAAGTTCTTCAGCTGCTCTTTGTCATGGAAGTATCTTATTCCTCCATCAATTTTGAAGGATAGTTTTGCAGGGTCCATCAGTCTGGGTTGGAAGTTGTTTTCCTTTAGAACTTGAAATACTTCACTCTATGCTCTTCTTGACTTCATTGTTTGTGTTGAGAAGTCTGCTGTGATTCTGATGGGCTTTCCTTTATAGGTGATTTGCTTCTTTTCTCTAACAGCTTTTAATATTCTCTTCTTACGTTGAATTTTTGCAGTGCTGATAATTATATGTCTGGATGTTGATTTATTTTGGTTATGGGTAGTTGGAGTTCTATATGCTTCACTTATCTGTATGTCAGTTTCTTTTCCCATGTTTGGGAAATTTTGAGCCATGACTTCTTTAAATAGTGATTTTATATCATTTGTGTTTTCTCCTTCTTTTTCCCTTACACCTATTAATCTTACATTGTTTTTCTTTGCGTCATGTTACAACTGCTGAATTGCTATTTCCTGATTCCTTGTTATTTTTAAAAGATGTTTCCTTTCTTCCTCACTAGCTGCTATCATGTCTTCGAGGTCTGAAATTCTATTTTCACATTCATTGAGGCAGCTTTGCCAGCTTTCGATGGCCTTCTTGATTTCCTGGATATCTCTTTGAATCTGTTTCATGCATTCTAATTCTTTTTTGTATTCTTCATTCAAGGTTTCCATCCTTTTGCAGTGTTCCTCTATTTTCCCAACTCTATCTTCTTTGGATGTGCTCAGCATCTCTTTCATTACATTCATCATCTCTTGTTTTACCTGGAAAATCATTTCTATCCTCAGTTCCTTTAAAGTCTCATAGAGTTGTTTCTTTACTTCATTTGTTATCATTTCAGAAGTTTCAGGTGGGTGGCTCATATTTTCTTCTGTGTCCGTGTCACTTTGGCTTGTTTGGGAAGGACTGGAGGTGCAAGATTGCATTTTGCTTTTTCGTTTTGTCATTTTCCTGTATTCCACTGTGGGAGGTGAATCCTACATGCACAGTTGAGGTGCCAAGGCTAGGTGATACTCACAATGCACACCTTCTGCTCCAGCCAAGACTACCACTGTGGCTGTTCTGATGCTGGGTAATGTCTGGGCGGAGCCCAGGCAAGATGCCAGGGAAGCTCTGAACTTCCCGGGCCAATGGGGGAGGGGTGCAGACTCCTACCTGTCTGTTGGCAAGGTCCCAAGCTGCACAGTCAGGTGGAATTTGCTGTACACACCCCCAACCCAAGTGAGGCCCAGAGAAGCAGCTGCCAGTTGGCTCTGGGTGAATGCTTGGGGCCTAGGCAGGACCCCAGAGATGCCCTGAACGGCCCTGGCCAATGGGGGACCGACTCAAAGCGAAACCCCCACCTGGCTCCTGGCGAAGTCCTAAGCTGAATGGCTAGGTGGAATTCGCTGGTCCCACCCCCAACTCAAGTTGGGCTCAGAGCAGCTGCCGCTGGACTGCCCTGGGCGAGTGGGCGGGGTGCAGGGAGGACCCCATGGACTCCCCGAATGTCCCTGGCCAACAGGGGCTGGGCGCCCGTTCCCAAGGTGCACAGCTAGGTGGGGTTCGCTGCGCTCGCCCCAGACCCAAGCCGGTCCGGAGCAGCCTCCGACATGCTGCTCCCGGTGAGTGGGCGGGGCGCAGGTAGGCAGGGCCCCAGGGACGCCCTGAACATCTGTGGCCAATGTTGGATGGACACAAACTCCTACCGGTCTCTTGGCGAAGTCCCAAGCCACAGGGCCAGGCAGAACTCGCTGGTCACGCCCCCAACTCAAGCCGAGCACAGAGGAGCCGCTCTCATTCGTTTTTTTTTTTTCCAATGGATTTTTTTTTTCTTTTTTTTTTGAGACAGGGTCTCGCTATGCAATCCAGACTGGCCTTGAATTTTCAGCAGTCCTCCTGCTTCAGCCTCCCAAGTGCTGGGATTATAGGTGTGTACCACCACACCTGGCATATGAATGGAAATTTTTGATCTTGATACCTTTAAATTTAAAATGTTACTCTAGTTGCACTGAACTTACTGCATTCTGTGTGTGAGTTTGACTGTTTTAAGTTTCCTAAATCTAGATTTTTTTTTTTGTCCTTAGCGATCTTTTCTCAGCCATGTTCCAGTTGAGTTACTTAGACACATCTTTAGATTTTGTTATATCTACCATGTTGTATTGCTGGGGATTTTTTTGTTTTGTTTTTTTGAGGAGGGCTTTGCTGTGTACTCCTGTCTGACCTTTGAACTCATGTCAGTCCCCCTGCCTCACCCTTCCAAATGATGGGATTTTATAGGTGTGTACCAACACATCTGGCCTAGAGCTTTTCAATTAACAATTTTACCCTATAGATTTGTGCAATTATTGTCTTAAGTATATGTTTAGCAATATTTTATTATAAATTATATGTAGGGGAGAATTTTTCCCCCCTCAAGCCATTAATCCAAGAGGGCTGGGAGCAACTAGTAAGTAAAAAGCAGCTTACTTTAGTGGCTTGTTTGTTTTTGAGACAGGCTCTCACTATGTAGTCTATGCTGGGCCTTAAACTCTAGCCCAGGCTGGCCTCAAATTTGCAATCCTCCTGGCTCAGCCTCTCAAGGGCTGAGGTTACAGGAGCAGCCTACCATATTGAGCTTTAATGTTTTGTTTTAAAGCAAGGGATTAAAACAAAATATAAAAATCTTACCTGTTTTTGAATTTAAGAGTAGATATAAAATTTCAATCAATATATCTTAACCTTTCAGTTAGGAGTACTTCTGAAAGTCTCATGAAAACTGTGGATCTTCTCACCAGAAAAATACATATACACATGCAATTTTCATGCCACTTCATGGTCTCAAAGCTCCAGTTCTTCACTGCATAAGAACTATATGGTTGCTATGTAATTACATACTGGTGACATCGTAGAGCAAGATGAGAGGCCAGGAGTTGGGCAGCAAATAGGCAGAGGGAGAGAGAACAGCCAGTTATAACATGCTAGTTGAATAGAATTTTGGAGTACCAACACTGAAAACATTAAACTAGCTTGCAGATTTTTAGTTGAAAGCCTAAATGAGTGATACTCCTTTCGTCCCATAAAATAGATGAGTTAATATCAAGAGTAATATACCAAGAGTTAAGAGTTTACATCAAGGCTGGGTATGTAGCTCAGCAGCACAGCACCTGCCCGGCAAGTGTGAGGTCATGAATCTGTTTACCAGCACCAAAAAAAAAAAAAAGTTTACATGAAGATTTACTATGGTAGTGAATTTATTGTGATTTAAAAATGTATTTCTATTAAAACTGTCATGCGTTACTTTTTTCATACCTTGAATAACATTTTGTGTATTTCCATATAACTACTTTTTAAAATTTTTGCAACTTTTTCTTTTTAACAGTCGGCCAAATTACGTAAGCTGCCTCCCTTTCTAACGGTTTCATTACTAAGATTTAATTTTGATTTTGTAAAGTGTGAACGCTACAAGGAAACTAGCTGTTACACATTCCCTCTCCGGATCGACCTCAAGCCTTTTTGTGAACAGGTTTGAACTATTTCATTTTTAAATTATTTCCTTTCCCCTCCCAAGATTAAATCTTTCTTGACCTGATTTTTCAGTTGGTTTACTGCAGCATCTCTCAATGCTGGTATTGTTAGTGTCTTGAGTTCTTCATTGTGAGCACTGTCCCCTGAATTACAGGAAGTTTATGGCATCCCCAGCCTCTCCCTACTAAGTGACAGCAGCACCCCCACTTCCCTCTTCCCACATGTGGCCACCAAAAATGTCTTTGTACACGGCCCAAAGTCCACATCTCCTGAGAGGAGGTATTGGGCAAAATGGGCACAAATGAGAACTTCTGATTTACTGTATTTACAGTCATTTTGAATTTCTAAAGTTTGGATTTGTTCTCTTTGTTACCTTTTGAAAAATCCTTAAAATGAAAATTTTTACACAAAATTAGAAATGCTAGCCTTTTTTAAAAAAAATTAATAATTGGTATTTTGCTATTTGGATTTAGTTTAATTGTAATATTGAATTAACTGTCTAGAAAGTGAGCAGGCAAATGGAACTTTATTAATCTAGAATTTATGGGCGGCAGTGTCACTGAGTGGTAGAGCGCTTGCCTAGTATGTGCAAGGTCCTGGATTCCATCCCCAGCTCTACGAAACAAACAAGTTAGACTTTGTAATTTCAACCCAGGAAAGAGTGTTTTGAAAGCAGATTAGTATTAGAGTAACCTGCTTTAAACTCTTTTCAAATACTTTATCATTGTTATACTTGCTCAGATAAGAGTAAGGAGCCGTATACGTTTCTTATTACGAATCATTCTTGTGAAGATCAGAGTATGTATTAGCTCTGTATTGAAAAGTAATCTGTTATAAACATTGTTTATTCCAAACTTTCACAGATGCATCTTCCTCTATCACAAGCCTAATTTCTGAGCCTTTGGTTTTTGTTTCGTTGTTTACTACTTGAAGGTTCTCATTCTTTGGACTCTAAGCCTGACTCATTGTTTTTTGTTGTTTATTTTTGGTTTTTTGGTTTTTGTGAGACAGAGTCCCATTATGTAGCTCACGCTGCCCTCAAACTCAGTGATTCTTTTGCCTCAGCTTCCTGAGTATGCACCACCACACCTGGCCTGACTCTGACTCTGGCATACTCAGAATAAATAACTTTCCCAGAATTAGTTAAAAATACTTGCCACTTCTCTTATAAAAGGCAATTTATCATGGGATTCCCACCCCCCACCAGTACTGCTGGGGGGATCAAACCCAGGGCCTTTTGCATGCCAGGCAAATCCTGTACTATTGAGCTACATCCCTGGCCATGTCACCTGATTTTAAAGTACTTTGATAAAACAAAACTAAAACAAGTTAAAAAAAAAAAAAAAGAAATGTCTAGGAAGTCTTCTTTAATTTTACTTTTGAATTTCTATATTAAGAAGAAATGTCACCTTGTATCTTTATGTTTCTGTTGTCTTTTGCCTGAGCATTTCATTTTTAAATGCAGCCCACTTAAAAAGTACGTTTTATGTCATTAAATTTCTCAAATAAGTGGCACCCCTTGGTGGCACACGTACGCACCTCTTACATTGCAGATGATACTGACTGCATTCAGACGCGATGCCAGAAGGGAGCATTCACCGTGTGGCCCACACCCGTTGAGGCTGATGCTTCCTTTTTCTTCTGCATGAGGGATTTAAAGTATCACTTAATCTGAGTTTTTTGTTGTTGTTTTTGGTTGAGAGTTTTGTTTTTGGTTTTTCATTTTTGTTTTCGTGTTTAGGCTTGAACTCAGGGAGCATTAAACTACGTCCCCAAACCTTTTACTTTTCAATTTTGAGATAGGGGCTTGCTGAGTTTTCCAAGCTGGCCCCAAACTCAAAATCCTGCTGTCTCTGCACCCAACTAGCTGGAATTAGAGGCATTTTGTTTTTTTAATTGCTAAGTTTGAGTTTATCTCTTAAGTCATTTGTGTTTAATTAGAGAACAGGTTAAGCATAGAATTAATAAACTCTTCATTAATATAGAATTAATAGAATTAATAAACTCTGCAGTAAAACTCTTCATTCCATTAAACTGCCTCTCCACCATGCCAGCAGGTAGTCACAGTTGCTAAGTCCTCTTCTGTGCAGAGGACTGACGTGTAGGGGTGATAGTCTGGTTTGATGGAGGCACATGACTAGGTGGTTGGAATATAGTACAATTTAGCCAGGTAAAAACCTGTTTTCTCTTTGGCTATGTATCTTACCATCTTATATAAACCATAACAGCATTTATTTTCCTTTCTTTCAGAGTGAATTGAATGACTTAGACTATGTGTATGAGCTCTTCTCAGTCATTATACACAAAGGTGGCTGCTATGGAGGACATTATCATGTTTATATTAAGGATGTTGATCATCTGGGAAACTGGCAATTTCAAGTAAGCATGAAAATATTTTGTTGATGATCTTTTGTCATTTATTATATATGCGTCCTATAGAAACTTGATAGGCACTAAAAGTTAATACATTATGTTTTAAATTTTTATTTTTTGTTTTGTTTTTTGTTGTTATTGGGTTTTTTGTTTGTTTTTGTCTTTTTGAGACAGGGTCTCATTATGCAGTTCAGGCTGGCCTTAGGCTCACTTTGTAGCACAGACTGGTCTCTAACTTGCAAGGATCCTCTTGCCTCAGCCTCCCAAGTGCTGGGATTACAGGAGTGCACCACCATGCCCAGCTGTTGTTGTTTTTGAGGTAGAGTCTTACTCTGTAGTTCAGGGTAGCCCTAACTCACCTTGAAGCCCAGGCTGCCCTTGAACTTGTGATCCTCCTGCCTCAACCTCCCAAGTGCTAGGATTACAGGCATACGCTACCATGCCCAGCTTAAATGTCTATTTCTAAATAATCTTATGTGAACAGAAAATTTAGAATATTACAGAAACCTCGTATATACCAACTTTTGTCACATTTGTGAGTATGTGCATGGACACCCTCACATTAGCATTATCATTATTAATGCTAAGCTATTTGAAATTAAGTTGAACACATCAGAGCCCTTTCCCTCTAAATATTTCATTGTTTATCCAAAACAAGATCATTCTCTTACCTAAGCACGAGATCAAAATCGGGAAATTTAAACATCGATGTACTGCTGTTGTCTAATATATAATACACTGATACCTCGGTTCATAACTTAATTTTTTCCGCAGTTCTGATCACAGAATTTGTTCCGGAATCATGTAAAGAATTAAATTCGTGAACTGAGGTACTACTGTAATTATATTCAAATTCCATCAGTTTTCCAATTCACCGTCCTTTATGGAAATGTTTTTCCCCCTGGAGTATCAACTCCAGCATCACACATTGTGTTTAGCTAGCTGTCTCAAGTCTCTAATCTAGAACCACCCTTGACTTTATAGTTCCTCCATTTTCGACAGAGATAGCACTCTTCTATAATGAAAAGTATAGATTTTTTTTTCCCCAGAAATAAAACGAGCATTGTTTTAGATAACATACAATAGAACTTTGTATCCTGCAGATTCTAAGGGAAAATGTAATGGACACAGTCACCTTCCTGTATCTTTCACAACAGGATTTAAACCAGGGTGAATTTTGTCCTATTTAATGTGACTGCAGCATCATGTCTTTTGTAAGTAGCTCTTTAAAACAGTGTTCACTGACACCAATTAAACGATACTCAGTGCTTCTCCAGGACCACAGAACAGCAAAACAAAACAAACTTTGATCCCCTTAGAATGGTTTTCTGTGAATGGTGGTTTTTTTCCCTTTGAAAAAATTGTCCATTATCATTTATTGAATAATCCATATTCCTCCACTCCTCTGCTGTGCCAATTCTATCAGGAGCTTTGTGCTGGTCTTGTTTCTCATGCTCCTGTGTACTTTGCTAGAATCTCTCCCATCAGTGTTGTCACATGGGGGTGTGTGCACCTGAGTGCACGCACACACGCACTGAGGCTCAGAATCTCCATCTGGGAACCATATGTAGCTTTCTTGAGTGTCTTTTTTAAAAGTTTTCTGATTTAAGAAAATTAAAAGCTTGTAGAATTTCTGAGGGAAAGGAAGTCTGAACTGGAGTCTAGTTCCCACAAAATTATATCTTATATAGACATCAACCCTGAACTCTCAACCAGGTTTCTAAAGTAACACTGAAACACAGTAAGACATGTATATTGAAGTCACAGTCGCGTTAGGATGTGAAATGCTTAGAACGTCGCTTGTTTGTGACAACTGTTGTTTGTAAATAGGTTCCTCACTTGCGGTGATGTGACTTCCCTTAGAGCCAGTAATGTCTGCAGTGCACATTCCCTATGTTGACACAGCTTGCTTTCCAGATCATCTATTTGTATTTCTGATGTTCTGTCAGTTGTACTTGGAGTGTGCTGAGAGATACGCACATGCTGTATAGCTTGGTTGTGAAAAAAATCAAACTATGTTCTACAATATCAAGAAAATGGTTACTAGAGACTCTGTGGGCCTATGCCTCTGCTTTGTGCCTTTTGGACTATTGCAACTGGTTGTTGAAATGGGGTTATCTTTAGTGTGTTGGTCTTTAAGTTGTTGTTGTTGTTGTTGTTTGGGTTTCTTTTTTGAGGGAGGGTCTTGCTTTGTTGTTTAGGCTGTCCTTGAAGTCACTATGTAACCCAGACTGGCTTCATGTTTACGGCAATCCTCGTGTCTCAGCCTCCCAGTGCTGGGATTATAAACATGCACCACCATGTCCATCAGTTTATTGGGTGTTTGTTTGTTTGTTTGTTTTTGAAACAGGGTCTTGCAGTGTAGTTTAGACTGGTTTGAACTCAGTGTGTAACCCAGGCTGGCCTCAAACTCACATCGATCCTCCCAAGGACTGGGATTACAGGCATACACCACCACACCCAGCCCAGCATATTGATTTTATAACCAACAGTTTTGCAAACTTTTCTGTTGTAGCGTCTAAGAAAAGACAGTGTTGTTTTCCTTTTCCAATCCTTTTTCTTGTGTTTCTTTTACTGACCTTGCTGCAGTGGCTAACACACCAGTTCTGGGCTGAGAAATCCATGCAGACACCACTGTCAAATGCTTGTCCAAGTTTGCCAAGACAGCCTGTGAGGCATCTCCCCAAGCAGATTATCGAAGCACTTCTCATCCTTATCTGGTCTGTTTCAACCCTGTGTTCCCTGTTTAGTTTGAGCTACTCCTCATTGCCACACCCGCATTGCTATCTTGCATTTTCAGTTTCCTGTTGCAGAGAATCTTATGCCCTGAGTGGGCGCTCTCACCTCCCAGCCCCCTCTCCACTTTCCAATTACAGTAGCTGTAGTTGAGTCTCTTAAGAAGTTGAAGCATTCATTTGATCCTGATGGAGGCTTGTCAGCAGGTCCAGTCCATGTTTATGATGTTCCCTCACGCTCTTTTTTTTTGCCCTCCCCATTCCCACTGAGTTGTGCTTCTTCCCTCTGTTAGGCCTCCACCTGTTGTAAGCTTTTTGCATTCTCTCCAGGTCTCTGGTTTGAGGACGCACACCTCACCTGTGTCAGTCCAGCTCCCGCCTGAGGGAGTGTGCGTCCACTCCCCTCAGTGCCTCCTGTAGCTTTGCTCAGCCGCTTTCAGAGCTGAGCCCTTATTCTAGCTGGCAGCATTTGTCCCCCGACTTTTAAGGCCTAAGTATTTTGTTTTCAGGTTTACCAGTGAAATTGCACACAAATGTAGTAGCTACACACATTTTGGCGAGACAGCACATTTGAAGATGATTCTTTCTGGGTTGCGGCTTCTTGAATATCTCGTTGCTATTTTGTGTTCATTTCTTCAGCATTAATTAGCACTTCCTAGCAATGTCAGGATCATCTAGGTCTGTCATGTGACTCAAAACAGGTGGCATTCTTTCATATGGCTTTGCTCTCTGCACTGGAAGCTCTGTTGTTACCTTACCAAAGTCATCCTCACAGAATAAAGAACAATCAGAAGGTTGTTTTCCATGTGAACTGGGTATATTTTCATGGCTTCTAGTAAGCAGCCTACTCGTTAATTTTTTTTTCATTTTGTTCTGGTCTTTAAGAATCACTAGCTTTTTATCCAGAGCTTTGTAGTGTTCAAATAGTGATTTAATGGTTTCGCGATTTGCCTTTTACTAACTGCACCTGCTGGACACAGCACTTGTCTCTTCGCTGACCTACAAGACCCCCTGTACCTACAGACAGAGGATTCCAAGTATCCCAAACATGGGTAACATTCTTTCTGCCAATAGCTCGGCAATTCTGTCTCCTTCAAGGAGCAGCTCCCTATATACATTAGTATATTAGTAGATGCTATTTGTAAAGACTAGTATATTAGTAGGTGCTGTTTGTAAAGAATAACTTTGAGGACCAAGCTTAGACTTTCGCTCCCAAAACTTGACTTTATGAACATCAAAATGGAAGCTCAAGCCAGGCATGGTGGTGCACACCAGTAATCCCAGCACTTGGGAAGCTGAGGCAGCTTCATAGCCAGCCTAGGCTACATAGTGAGTTCAAGACCAGCCTGAACTCCATAGGAAGACCTTATCTTAAAAAATAAATAAATAAATAAAAAGCTATACGTAGGGGGGAAAGCCAATAAAAATGGCTTACCAAGAGAATTTTGACATATTCCCCAAAACCATCATCAATGGAGTATAAATTTTATTTTTTTTCCTGTATTTTTGAGACAGGGTCTCCCTATGCAGCTCAGGCTGGCCTTGGGCTCACTTTGTAGCCCAGGCTGGTCTCGAGCTTGCAGTGATCCTCCTGCCTCAGCCTCCAAGTGCTGGGATTACAAGAGTGCGTCACCATGCCCAGCAGGAGTATAAATTTCTTGAATCATCAGGAAGAGAATATTTACACTGAGCCTGCAAAAATAAGTAGCATTTCTTTAGCCCAGTATCAGTGATTAAGAACATACTAGATGAAAGACCACTGTATGGTTGATACATTGCGTCAACCTGAGAAGTTTAGTTTAACTGAGAGACTCAACAGGAAATCAGGACCCTTGCTTTGTAAATATCCTCATCCTATAGGCTGGGGATTTAGCTCAGCGGCCTAAGCACCTGCCTGGCAAGTGTGAGGTTGTGAGTTCAATCTCTGGTGCCACATAAATAAATAAATAAATAAATAAATAAATAAATAAATAAATAAATAAATAAATATCCTCATCCTGTGCAAGAGGAGGCCACAGAGATTTTGTGAGTGTTACACCCGCCCTGGAAGAGTATGTCCTGTGTACAATATAAGAGAGGAAAAGAGGCTTGCTCTTCCCCCACTCTCTTGTTCTGGTTACATTTTGCTCTGGCTGCTACCTTGAAGTGTTGCCCTGGTGCCATGCCACCCCACCTTGGAGCCAACTGACTATGGACTGAAACCTTCACAGTGAGCTAAATAAACCTTTCCTTCTTTCATTTTGGGCATCAGGTATTTCGTCTCAGCAATGAGAAAAAAGTAACCCAAGATAGAATTTGGTACCAGGAGTGGAGTCATTGCCGTGACTATATCTGAACCATGTGATTCAAGAGCTTTTGGGAATGGCTTGTGGGAAGAGTTTGGAAAGGTTCGGAGATGGTGCCTGAAAGAGCAGCCCTGGAACAGTTTAAGCTGTTCTATATGGGAGATTCTGGTCAGAACTCAGGAGACCAGAAGGCTGATAGAAACCCTGCTGGTAAAGACCAGGCCTGGGAGGTTTCTGCTGGAAAGGACTGCATTGGTTGTGGGGAGTCCAGATGATGTGTGTTATGGCTTAGCAGAAAGAAAATGTCAGCATTTTGTTCATGTCCAGAGTTTTCCCAAGACTAAGATTAAGGGCAGCAGCCTAATTAGGCAGAAGAAATTTCTAGGCATTTGAATGTTGAGGCAGTGGCATGGCTATTGTTGGGGGCTTTTAGCCAGATTTATGTTGTCAGTCAAGAGCAGAGAGCTCAGAAGGATGATTTAAAATGCTGTGAGTTTGGCCAGAAAGCTGTTGACTGTAAAGATAGAGCTGAGACCTTGATTACTGAGAAGAAACAGAAATAAAAAAGATGGCCTGCGGGCATCACAGGAAGAGGCAGCAGTTGTCTACCCTTTACAGCCTCAAAACTGCAAAAATGAAAGACTGCTTGGAGGAGAAAGTTGCAGAGCACCATGCTCCAGAATGGCGGCAGAAGCCCCATGGGGTTCCAGGATGGCAGCAACATAGAGAATTTGTTCTTCACAATTAGATTGAGTGCCCAGTGATCCAGGGATCTCGACCCCTACACCAAAAGAGAGGAGAGCCTGGCTGCTGCTCCAGCCGGCAGCAGACCTTGGCATCATCCACCTGATGCTGGCTGTAGGTGCATACAGAATGCAAGAGTTCTGAGGTCGAAGAGGCTTCCACCCGGATTTCAAAAGACTTGGGAGGCCAGGCAGTGGGCCCCTGAGGGGGCAGTGTATGAAGCTGTGAGGGTGAAGCCAAAGTGCACTGGAGACCACAGAAGTTTGGAAAAGCCAGAAACATGG